>JAPCYS010002170.1:0-38368 GCA_028641055.1 Alopecurus myosuroides | reverse complement strand
AAAATGCGCTGTACAAATCTCATGATCTTAAGAGGAAAAGTAATGATGTTTCAACTGAATGTGGAGCAAGCACCATCGTCTCTGATCTTATAGGACACAGCCCAGACGGTAATATCGCTGTCAAACTTGATAAGAATCGAAGAAAGGCTACACCGAGAAGGTATTTTATTACCATTTTATTTGTTTTCAGTCACTAGTAGAAGATGTTGAAGGCAGGTCCCTTTTTTTTTCTTTTTTTTGCACCATTTTTTCTATATGACTATCGCATCTAAGTTGGCAACATTTTATATGATAAGCAATATAATCCACTTTTTGTCTTTTCTTTTTTATATTTTTTGGTTCAATGAATCGCAGATGTAAACATTTTTTAGTTTCTTACCATTTCTATTTTTTTATTTACCTTTTATATAGTAAAACAAATCATTCATCAGAACTATGTAATTAAGATCAGCATGATAATTGAAAATGAAGATACCGTTTCTGTGGATATAACTTTTGTTTTACACAATCCTAATAGTTATTTTTCTGTATTTTTTTTCCTCTGGTATAAGTGTTTTTCTTGTAGCCTCTTTTTCTGTTCTTTTCAATAAATAATATGTAGTTTTTTCAATGCAGTATAAAACGAAATGCCAGCGCGCAAGCAACAAGATCGTCACCACGTTTTACGGCAAAACTGATCTCAACAACAGGTGCCAATGCGCAGTCTGAAGCAGAGCCATGTAAAGAAGCTTCTGTTCAGAAAATAGTTGACAGTCGCGTGGATTCTTCAGCTAGTAGTCCTACTGTACTCATTGGGAAATCAGCACCTGCTAAAGTCCAACCTTCTCCTGTAACAAATCGCCGATCTTCACCCAGATTTCGTATTACAACCATTGTGGCAGATGCACAAAGTTTAGATGGCGAAAACCCAGTTTGCGTAGCAGGTAATTTTCTTATCAGTTTTTTGTTTTGTTTTTTCAGCGCGGTCCCTTGCTGGATGCGTTTTTATAACTTGGTATATTCTTGGTACATATCTCAGGTTTGCCCTCTGCTGTTATTTGCTATATTTTTTGTGGGTGGTTGTCTTTTTTTTTACGAAAGATGATCATTGCCGTCTGCATCAATTGTGATTTTGGTCGTTTTTGTTTGCTGGTTGATGTGTATTCTGACAGCAGGATGTGTTCATGGCTAGCCCATACCAGTGAGGCTACTAAGAGAATTTGTAGTTTCCTAAAGCAATAATACCTGAAGATTTTTTATCTGTTTTCTGAAAAGTTTTTTTATCAGTTTGTTTTTCTGTGTTTTTGTGCTTTTCACCAGTGTCATTTCACTACCATGTTTTCTTTTTTCTTTTTGTATCCTTTTGTTTTTGGCATGTGTATACTTTTTATCCTTTTTTTAATTTTTATGCATGTTTATATTTTTTTTTCTTTCCTGCATGAAGCGAAAGATCATACATCGAAAGAATACATTGTAGAGAGCATCCCTCAAGTTCAACAATCTAAATCTGGCATTCAAGATCGTGGTACTGATGAAGGTATGTAGTTGTTGTTGATTATCATTTCTGTTTCAAGGTAGCTTCCGTTTGAATGCGATTGTTTATATTTTTGCTTCTTTTTTGTACAAAGCCAAAGTTCATACATCTAAAGAAGAAATTGTAGAGAGTATCCCTCTAGTTGAACAACGTAAATCTGGTATTCAAGTTTGCGGTACTGATGAAGGTATGTAGTTGTTGTAGATTATCATTTCCGTAGCACGGTAGTTTCTGTTTGAATCCGATGTAATTTCCTTTTTTCAGTATAGTTTGGTTTAATTTCAGATATGTTTTTTGTTTTTACTTTCTTTGTTTAGATGATGTACAGATCATATACGTAACTCCAGCGGTTGAGCAAGTTACTGCTGTTTCGCCTCCCACTATAACTCCACGTACCAGGCTCAGAGTTGGGAGAGTTATTCAACCATCAAAGTTTTTGCTGCCACCTTATGTTAACATCTCAAGCACTCCGGAGCAAGATGAGCTATACCAGAAGGTTATAAAACACAGAAGCGACTCGAAAGATTCAAAGATAAAAGGGTAATAGATCATTTTTTTGTTGTGCCTTTTTCCATTTTCAGATTGTGAGCCCACTTTTTCTTCTTTTGCATACGTATTATTTGGGTTTTTTCTTTTTCTTAATTAGGTAGTAAGATAATTTACCAATTTATGTTATCATTTTATATGCAGTGAAATGTTCCTTCAAATCAAGCCGATGTGGGTCACAACAAGCGACTTGGCTGACAGCATAACTGGTCAAATGTCGAACACTGTGGCAGAAATTGGCATATCTGTCCTCCAAGATTCTTGCGATAATAAGAAGATAATTTTTCCATGGGTGTTAAGTGTATATCTTCTTGACCACAAATTCAGTTCCAGAATTGTTCAACAACATTTTAGGAGAGATGCCAAGTATAAACTTAGTCACAAAAATGTGGTATGTTTTGTCTCCGTCCTTTTTTTGTTATCATTATTTTTTTGTATACCCTGTATATAGTAGATCCACCTAATTTTTTTTTTGTTGTTTTTGCTTCTACTTTTTTGTTCTCTTCCACGCAGCTTTTGTTTCCTGTGTTACAAGATATTGGCACTGTTCGTAAACGGTGTGGTCATTGGTATGTGTTGTCATTGAATTTCAATGCAAAGAGGTTTGAAGTGCTTGACTCTGCTCGCGGACCACGGAATCTCTCGCTCATTGAACATGCTACCTCCTTAGTGGATTCTATAAAATGTGCATACAGAGTCAATTATTCCAATTCAGCAAAACAAATTGATGACTATCAGCTTGAATACATTGACGTGCCAAAACAGAACAACTCGTGAGTCCTCGTTTACTATTTTGTGTGTGCATTTTATTTTCTTCATTGTGGAGCTTCTTTGTTTGGTTCATGATATATCATTATGTACATTTTTATTACAGGATTGATTGTGGGTTTTTCATGATGAAATTTCTTGAGCTCTGGGATGGACGGGTTGTCCCTGCAATTACATGTGACCAAATACCAGAATATAGGAAGATTTTAACGTGAACTTGGCTTCATCATCCAAGGAATAAGTTCACAAACTGGAAGTTCTACTTAGAGGCAAACAAAATCTAAGGTTCATTTTCTCCATAACTTTTGTACCTCCATAATCTCTCAATTTTTTCATAGCATGCTAATAATGGGAATAATTGAAGAAGTAATAGTAACGCAATATACTGATTTATACAAAGTACTTAAACGCCAAATCATCTTTTTTGTAACTGCTGTTATTTCTTGCATGTCTTCAGGCGTTGATCGTTGTTTGCTGCATGCTTTTTGCTGTCATTCGTCTGACCATATTTGTTCTTCCTCAATTCACTGCTTTTTACATTGTCTGCACTTGATCTTATTATATCGCTTTCTGAACTTTTGCTGTCACTCATGCTTGATTGCTGAGTATTGCTCTTACCAACCTGAAATATTTTTGTAGAGAACAATTATTGTTAACAGACCAATCTTTTTTTTGCCATAATAATATATATGCGAACAAGAAGTAAAATGTATGCAAAAATCTATTTATAGTAATTTTTTTTTGCTACAAACCTTGTCTCTGTCAGGACAGAACGGTCTTCTGTGTCCTTCTAGTCTGCAAAGACTGCATTTTCTTATCTTTTTTTGTTTCTTTAGAGCAGCTTTGCTCATAGTGATTCTTTGGCCTTTCACCCATGTTGAATCCTTGGCTAGCTGAATGTGGAGGATCTTTGTAGGTTGTTTCCTTTGTGTATTCATCATGTTCTTGACCACCTGGAACTTCTTCAGATGTTCGTTCTTTGTTAAGGTCTTCATTGATTTTGTTTGATGTGTCGTTATCTGTATCATTCTCCTGTTTAGTCACCGGATCATCCACAGCCCTCCTCTTTCTTTGTCTTGTTTCTTTTTCATTTAATCTCTGAATCTTATCATCAATGATTGTCTTCTTGAGTTGAACGATCCCAGCACCAAACAAGTCGTATGACCTATCATCCGTGCAAACTGTGGATAGTACATGTGATACTTTGCTCATTTCAATTGCATGCCTCACAGCTAAGTGTGTCTTTTCACTCCTCGTCAAGTCTGAAGTTGCAGTTATGTTTGCAACCTCTATTCCAGCTGCTGTTGTCCATCTTGCATTTATGAAGCTCAGAGGCAATTCTGTTATGCCATTATGCATAGCAACTCGTAGTACGTGGCAACATTGTATGCCATCCCTTGACATCTTATAACATGAACAGGTGTACACGCTTCCGTCAGCTGATATGTGCACCGTGTATTCTGTTCTAGGAAATTCAGCGTTCCAGTAATTTCCTAATCTTTTCACTATATAAGTTCTGTTTGGTTCAACAATTTCAACATTGTAAGCAGTTGTTTTCTTCATCTCCTCTGCAAATTTTGCATATATAGGGTCCGTGCAGATTTTAGCTGCTTCTCTCTCCAATGGATTATATCCCCAGTGTCCTGTCTCCTTATTTCTGTTCTCCGTAGCCTGTCAAGATCAGCTTGTTTCTTCTCTTGTATAATGAGATATTGTTTGAAGAATGCGGAAATAGTGTCCTTCCGTTTCACGTAATGCTTGAAAAGTGAGTTAGTGCTCTCACTTCTTCCAGTTGATGATGTGAAGGGGAAGAAATGGTTCATGAAGTAGGCCGGTACCCATTCGTTTTCTTATCATATATCCTCTCTAGGTGGGCCTCCCCTTCAGCATTGTGTTGCCTAAGTAGTGAACTCCAGCCAGTCTCAAACTCTTCCGGTGTGAAGGAGTTTCTAATTAATGCCCTCAATAGTTTCATGTAATGGCCCACGGGCTGCAAAGAAAGTGACTAATTTCTCTTTCAGCTTTTTTCCAACATGGAAGTTGCAGTAGCGGTGAATCGTGAAAGGTAGCACTGCTTTTATTGCATTCCCCATTGCTACACATTGGTCTGTGATTATTGTTTCTGGACATTTATTCCCCATGACCGAGATGAATGCAGTGAACAGCCACCTAAAGGTCTCTTCTGTTTCATCTTTCAGCAAAGCAGCCCAAATAGCACTGTTTTTCCATAGTTGTCGACCCCAACTATAGGTGCAAACGGCAAACCATACTGGTTTGTTGAAAAGGTTGTGTCAAAAGATACAAACTGGCCAAATTGCTTGTAGTTTGCTTTGCCAATGCTATCGTCCAGAACACACTCCTGACAACGCTATCCTCCACCTGCATTCTGTGTGAGAATCCTGGCCTGTCGTGACATTCATTTTTAAAGCATTCTAATAGTTCGTCAACATCTCTGTTCCTTAGTTTTTCTTTCTCTTTTGCTGCTTGGTTGCTCAGATACTTTGTATCGAAAGGCACAGCCCGGAAACTGCCTCTTGTTTTCCTGAATATCTTCATTATGTTTCGTGGGGGCACCCTTGTTTCCTGGAGCATGTCAATCAAAGTCCTGTCTGATTCTGACATGTGCCGGTGACATTTCATGAACCTTGTAAGCCATAGAGATGGAGCCAATGGGTGGGTTGTGCTCTAGATGTACATGTTTGATCGCCCATTTTCCTTGTTCTTTTACAGTCATTTTAACTTTGCACCTTGTATGCACGATTTTGTTTGTTCTTCTCCTCTTCAGTGCACTGTCTTTGCACTCAGTAGACCTACTCCTATTGCGTGAACGACTGCTTGTTGATTACATTGCTAATTTTTGATTCATAGCTTGTATATTTCCTTATTGCGAACCCCATTTTCCTAGCATAAACTGCAAAGAAGAAAATGCTTCGTCCCTTGTGTCAAACTCCATACCATGTTCTGGGTTAGATGCTTGCGATATTTCAGTTATAGTGGGGTAGTTGTTCTCTGTGAACATTTTATCCATTTCCTTCTCCTCAACAGTTGGCTCTTCTGGATTTTTGCTTTCTGAATTTCATCGTCAGGTATGTCCTCTTGGTTGACATCCTCATTTCCCAACTGGACGTGTTCAGTTTGTTCTTCTTTATACTGAATTGACTGTCCTTCTCCACGCATTTGTAACTCGGCATCATCATCTTCATCTTCCATGTCTATTTCCTGTTTGAAAAAATATATTCAAAACTCCGTGTTTATACAATTATTTCTGAGGCCAACTTTTCACTGTAGTTAACAGTAGCAGTATATATTGATTTTTCTTTTCACTGTAGTCAACTCACCTCATTCAAGTCGATATATAACATTTTGGATTTGGATGCCTCTTTTTGTGTGTTAGACATCGGCGAGTAGTTAGGAGATGTTGAGAGAGCAAGTATCCTTTCTTCTAGTTTCCTCAACTCATCAGTTTGGTCACTCTCTGCTTTGTCTCTTCGTCGCTGAAGAAAAACCTATTTTGGAAAAAATAGAACATGCACATTTGTTAATTCTAACCATTCCAATTGTTATCAAGTAACAAAATGTTGTTTGATGCGTTTTATCTCCAGTACCTGCATAAACCTGTCCAGAAACTTCCTCGTGTCCACTGGCTGTTTTAAGTTCATTGACTGAATAATGTCCTGGGCTGTTGGTGATTCCAGCCCTGCTTTGGCCTTATCATAATCTCGCTGTGTGTTTTTTTCCATCTGAAATCAGTATAAATACTATCATTTATGCTGTCATGACAAGGTTTATTCTTACTCATATGTTTGTTTTTGTGTTCTTATTAATTTCCCAGGTGTTGACATGATTACTCCCCACTGGATCTTCATATGCAGCAGAAAAGGAATGTTGGCTACAAGTAGATGCAGACTTTATGTGTTTTTTATGTGCTTAATGATATGTAAGACTCTGTAATGAATATTACAATCACCTGTCCATGAGGCACTTTGTTGAATGCATAGCAATGTAAGATTACTGTGTTGTTTCCTTTAATATGTAAAAGATGGCAATGGTGGATTTTATCTAAGCATGGGATGCGTATAATCTATTAAAATTTAAGGCATAAGCATGCTGATTTTTTACCTTGCCTCTCTGTTGCGTTTCTTCTCAACCTCCTCTTTCTCCCACCTAGCACGCAAGTCAGAGGAGGAAGACGAGGATGAAAAACAGGAATCCCAGTCTGCCTTCTTAAGATCTGTTCCCCCACTCTCTGCTTGGCATTAATGGCGGCGCTGTAGGGTTTAGGGAGGAGGAAGGGGGCAGGAAGAGTTCCTCCTCGATCTGTTCTTTTTTGTGCCGAAGCAAGGTGGAAGAGATAGAACAGCTGTAACGCTTGGAACTTTTTTTCAGTCGGGTCCTTGTATGCACTAGGTTTTACAGAAGTGGACATATTTTGTTTTCTTTTTATATGTCTTTGCTTCTGGTCGCACACTTTTGTAATTGAAATATTTTAGGTTACTCTGGGGTTTTTTTGTAAAATTGAAAAGGTACCTACCACGAGCTGCCCATCTTTTTGCCATGGAGTTGTTTATTCATTTACTTTCCTCCCCATCTCGTGAGTCTCCTTCTCTGCTCCCCTAACTTCTGCAGATCCTGCACGCAAACTTCCCCAAATCTAGATCCAAAGTATTTCTTGTATGGACCTTTCAAAAGAGAGCTGGACATTATGCAGGGTAGAATTTTTATGATTGAGTTCTACTGCTTTCTTCATCTAGGTACTGGCTTATTTCTTCCCTTCCCATCTCGAGTTTCATTTTAATTTTTTGTTCAAGCTTTCTAATCTTTTGCAACGCTCCCCATGTTCTTAACTCACGGTTTTGTGTGCTAACTCCCTTCTTCTTGACTTACTTCCACAGCTTTCATGAATCTCTTCCTAAGTACAGGACGAGATTCATTTTTTCTACTTACTTGGCCTGTATTTACCTTTTTTCCTTTTTGTTTTTGGTGATATGCAGGCAACAATATTAAGCATAACTGTTATTTTGGCTATCTACAATCTTTGACAGCATGTTTCATTGCTCTCATGTGCAGTTCGCATCATTTAATTTTATGGTTAACAACGGAGTCTGATTGCTGTTCATAGCTCCAGAACGGAAGGAAAAATGGATGGTCAGAATCATGAGCAAGCTGTAAGTTTGTGACAACTGGATCTATGTAGTGTAGTTTTTTCTTGTTCCAGGTTGCCAACAATGCCAAAATCTTTTTTCATAGTTCGTCTGATAGCAATAATGTTTTTTTAAGCTTCTTCTTTGCTTGCGCCATGCATACACTGTTGGCACTTATACAAATTTTGATGTTTGTTGTGCAAAGTAAGTTCCAACCCTTTTCTAATAGGTTTTGATTCATGTTGTTTCTATTGTTGCAGGAATTTTACACAAAGTTATCATTGCCAAAATTCACGGCATTGGTTCGTCGTTTAACACCGGTTCAGAGGGACTTAGTTTGCAGCATTGGTCTTGGATTTCTCTTAGAAATAGGTTGTGAAGTTCTTCCTCGCCGTTTGATTCGTCATATCGTATCAATTTTCGATGCACGCTCAAGAACATTGAATATACCCAAAGGCCCAGCATTTGTTATCACTTCTTTAGTTGTCCATCAAGTACTTGGTACACCAATTGGGGGTAGGCGAATTGGTGAGAAGGTTGATGCAGATTTAAGGCTGCACATTTGCAATGTGACAAGTTGTAAAGGCAGATATCCAAAAATCAGTGAGCTTGATTGCTTGATCACTGCTGATCTGGTTGGCGATCTTTTCAAAGTTGTGTTTGGAATGTATGCAATGACAGCGTTTCTTTGCCCTTCCAGCCATGATGCTGTCAGTCCAGACTATATTCATATTTTCAAAGAACCTGATAGTATAGGATCATTTGATTTCTCAGCTGCCGTCTTGGAGAAACTTGTGTCTTCTGTTCTTGGTGGGAATCTGCTATGCCTACTGGTATTAATGTTATATCTTTTTCATTTGTTTGTTTTTGCTTATCAATTTTTCCATATCCCTTTTTGTTTTTGTAAGTTTAGCATGCCTCTCGAATCACATATCTTAGTTAAAACATTTTTTTTGCTAGATAATATACTTGGACTTCAAGGACAGTACCATCATGCCAATTACATTAAAGTGGAAGTTACCTCGTGTAGCTGTATGGTCAACCTCAATAAATGCTGTTGAGATGAAGGATTGCATATCATGGGACTCTGCTATGTATGGAAAGTTGCCGGTAAGTTTTTTCTGTTGGCATTTTCTGTGTTTTATAATCTGATTTTCTTATTATTGTCATGTATGCTATTTTTTCCAGTGTTCTATTGTTCTAAATTTGTATCATAGCTTACTGCCAATCTAATTTTTTCTTTTTTCACAGGTAAAAGATGTATCAGATACCCCATTCACATGCAATCCAATAACAGTCTCTCTCACTGCCAAGAAATCATATGATGATCTTCTGAACTTTGTGTTATCAATTTTTCCTGAGGTTCACCACAAATTGGTATATCCTAAATCTTTTTCTTTTGTACGTCTTGTATTTAACTGTATTATTGTTTTTATTTTTTCTCATATGTATGTTGTTATTAGTCTGTTACCAAAACCTATTTTGCATACTCTACATTCCCACAAAATTGTTTTCATGTCTTATATTGGGAATACTATTTTTAATTTGATTAGTTTGTCTTGCAAAATCTTTACAAGATTTTTATCACTCACTACTTTTTTTCTTTTTTTTATCTTGGTTTGGATAGGTAATTGACCAACTACCTGTCATTATGTCCAGCATGGAGAAAGATATCTTTGAATCAATTCAGCCTATAATTTGTCAGAACATAATCAATGTTTTAAAGATAATACCTTCCATGCAACAATCACCTCATTTGAATGAAATGCACAATTTTCAAATTGTGTCTCCTCAGTTCAAGGTCCCTCTGGTTGGTTCCACTTACAAGGAAGAATGTGTTGACAAAGTTTTCTCGAGCAATGCCGTTACAACTACTGGAGCTATAAGTTCAATTGCACAACACAGTGGCAATGTTAACGATGCTGAGACAACTGATTCCAATCTTGCCAGTTCTGGAAAACAAACTTCAGTACGTAATATTGTAGAAATGCCTACTGGAGCTATAAGTTCAATTGCACAACACAGTGGCAATGTTAACGATGCTGAGACAACTGAGTCCAATCTTGCCAGTTCTGGAAACAAACTTCAGTACGTAATATTGTAGAAATGCTTATATTTCCTGTCCCAGATGAACATATGATCAAGAGACTTGACGACGAAGCTTGCAGTGATGGCATTTTCAACGTGGAGAGGCTTATTGATTCCTTAAACAGCATACCGCAAGAAATCTCTTTCGATGTTCCATACCCTTACATAGCTGAAGAATCATTGTATCCACAGAGAGTTGATACCAGCCATGTTGAGGTAGTTGTGCCAACAGTTATTGAATTGGTAGCATACATTGTGCAAGAAATAGAGTCTGATGCCAAAGTTCGCAAGTTAATGGCTTGTAAGATTTGCACAGAGAATGAAAAGGTTGAGGTTTTTAATGAGCTGTTTGAACGATCGCAACCTGACTTAGCTTATAAAGAAAAGAAAAGGCCGTCCTGGATAACAACCAGCGATCAAGCTCTTCATTGCATCTCTCTTAAAAAAAGAGCAAAATTGTTCGCCACAAATGAAACTGATACAAGTACTCTTCAATTCCCTGAACCAGAGAAAGTTCTTGTCGGAGTTCAGTTCAATATGTGTGACAGCCCAGGTGGTGTCAATGTAGGCGAAAGATCACCCAATAACAGTGGCAAAGAGCCGTTCAATGATTCCAAAATGACTGACGAAGAGTTTGACAAAGAGTTTGTGAACTCAGCAATAAAAGTTGAGCAGGAGTATTATGCAAGAAAGGCTAATCAAGACCTTCCATCTATCCATTCTACAATGTCTGTATTTCGGAAATTAGTTATGAAAAAGTGATTTCATCGTTTCAGTCAACACTTGTTGAGCAGGAGGTTTTCAACAATGTTGTATCTGGTATTCCGAAGACTGCAAGATCAAAAACGTAAGACTAAGTTGTGACTATAGAAGTTCATTTGTTCTGTTCATTTTTACATCCTTTTACTCATTCTCTCTTATCGCCTATATTTTTCTTTGATGATTTTTTGTTTTTGTTTTTGTGTTTTTACATGGCCCAAATATAGCATCCAGATTGTAGTCATGGGATCTACCTGGGTTGAGCACAGGGTTTGGATTAAGCATGCAAGTATATGGCAAGGTTCACAGTTACGTGATTAATATGCTTGGCAAGGCTGTAATGGTTGAAGATATTGAGAGGAAGAAATCTTGGCATGATGCGGGAAAATCAGTGGAAGAGATACGTTTTCGAGTGCAAGATAGCTGTTAGTACTTATTGGACACAGCCTTTTTTTTTGTTGATTACTAAAACGGATGTGTTTTTCTTATTTTTTTTGTTTGCATGTTACCCATTTTTGTTTCCATGATGATAAAGAAATTTATTTGTTCCATTTTTACATGTCAACATAAAAATGTAGGCCCTTTTCCAGCTGGAACATGAAATTCCAGGAAAATTAGCAAAACTGCTGTCTAATGGAATGCTAGGTTTCATGCTCGACTCTATGGACTTGGTGAGCTTTGTTTTATATAATTACATATTTTTCCTTTTACGCATGATAATTCATTGTTTTCAAACATTGTACTTTGTATGGTCACATCTAATTTTCTTTTTTCTTTCCTTTTTGCTTCTTATGTTTATTAGATTCATCTGCCACTATTCACATCTGGGTTTTACTACCTTCTGGTTGTGAATTTGAAGAGGAAACGATTTGAAGTGCTAATTCCAAATAACAAGCTGCATCTTGTCGAAAAAGAGGCTTCTGTTGCAATCAAAAACTTTAAAATGTCATTCACCTTGGCATATAAGAACTCATTGCTCAATGTAATGATATGAAAACAGTTTTCCGAAGTGTCTGCGCATCAGAGAGAGAGTAAGAATGCACTGCACTAATATTTTTTCTCATTCGGTTAAATTTACTAGATTAATTTTATTAGCTAGTTTGAATTTTCAGATTCGGTTTTCCTGTCTTTTTGTCATCTCATTTTTTCTTGCAGGGGCGATAGTGGGATTTTTGTGATGAAACTGATTTGCGATTTTGATGGCGACAACACACTTGTTTCCAACCTGTGAGTTATTTTTTCGCAGTTGATTTTTTTCAAACTCTATGTACTACCTGTTTTGTTTTTTGTTTTTGATATAAGAGAAGTACACACCGTTTTTAGTAGCTTACAGTTTTTCTGTAACCCTATAGCACTTTTTTTTCCCCAACAGGAGCATGCGAAGCCTCTTCGTGAGAGTTTGACTTATTATATGATTGCTCACCCATTCAACGAAAAAATTCCTTTGGAAACAAAGAAAATTCTACAGAAGCATGTTAGTTTCCAACTTGTTTTACTTACATCTTTTTTTGCATGCTTTTTAAGTACAACACAGTGTCTATGTGTTCACTCTCTCTAACTGTTTTAAAAATTGTTTTTCATTTTTTTCATGTATAATCTTGCGCAGAACATTCCGCATGACTTCAAGGTAAAGATTATACATATTCCATCGTCTTTTTTGTTGTTGTTGACTGGATGTGATCTAATTTCTATATTTGTTTTTAGTCATTCTTACTGTTTTCCGATTCTTTAAATTAATTGTACCTTTTTGTTTTCGTGGTTTTGTTCTCAAAAGACACCAGGGTACTTCCCATGGATGCACGAGATCAGCGTTTTGAACCAAGAAGATCCTCTGGAGGCATTTCTCAAGTTCTGAACTTGTTTAAGTCATTGATTATGGAAATCTTACTCTTTAGTTCGAGGAGGCTACGATTAATACCAACAATTTCTGTAGTCAAAGTTTAATAACGGTTGTGGATTTTTATGACTGTAATGCGTTTTTACATTTACTTCTTTTTTTATTTTGCTATTTTCGCATGTTTTCAGTGTTTTTATTGTCTCTTTTTTCTTTTTTTGCAACTTATGAACTGATCGTTAAGTTTGTTCCCCCATAATCGAATACAGATCACTCAAATTATCTCGTAGTACAGTTCTTTACCACAGCACGCCCCTGGTTTTTTGTACAGTTTGTTTTTAACTACGGGTTAGGGGGAGTTTTGTAGAAGCTGTGTGGAAATTTTAATGTTTTTCCAACTTGTACTCATGGTGTTTTTGAATGTTTCATTGAATCCAAATGTGTTATAAATAAAAAGTAGAAAAATAATTTTACGTTTTTTAGGAATGTTATCAAGGGGTGGTGAATGAAAATTACCAACCATTCAAAGACTTATATATAATTTTTCCCAAGAATGTTATCTTTGGAGATGAATGGAAATTACGTACCTTTAAGAACTATATTTTTTTATTTCCAAAGATATTTTCTAGGAGATGAATGGAAAGTACCAACCTTTTTTTTAGAAACCAATGTATAGTCTATTCCCAAAATGTTCCCAAGGGCGGTGAATGTAAATTACCAACCCTCTAAAAACCTTTTACATAATTTCCCAATAATGTTTATCAACGTAGATGAATGGAAATCACCTACCCTTTGAATGCATAAATATTTTTCTTTCGAAAACAAAGTAATCATCGGAGACGAATGGAAATTATCAACCCTATAATTTCCCGCAAGAATGTTATCAACGGAGATGAATCTAAATTACCAACTTTTAAGAACCAGTATATTTTTATTTTCCAAATAAAATTATCAAGGGAGTTGAATGGAAATTACCAACCTTTTTTTTAGGAAGCAATGCATAGTCTATTCCCAAGAATGGTTATCAAGTGTGCTGTTTGATTTTTTTGGTTGTGGAAGTATGCATTTCAGTTTGAACATTTTGTCAACTTAAAATGTGTTTGTGGAAGTATGCGTTTGAACTGTTCTTATCATTGTTTGGACTGAGTATTTACTGTACTGATTTCTGTTGACCTTAGGCCTTGTAAGCCACTTGTCAGCCCTATGGATATAGCAAGTTGAGGTGCAGCCACTTGTCAGCGAAATAGAAGGCCAACCGGCTACCCACGCACTCCTCTCCCTCTTAACTGCACCCACCACTCTCTTTAACACACACCGGTTTCTCCTCAGTCATTTCACTTCTCTGTCCCCTTCTCACTTTTTCACCGGAGAGAAACCAAGAAACAACGCCGGATCGAGTTGCCAAGAAGCATCGAGGTAATGTGCAATTTGTAGTATGATTCATTTCTTTGATGTTGAGCCCTTTTCTTCTTATCTAAAGGATGCTCCTCTTCTGAATCATTTTCTTGCTGTGTTTTGTCTGAAATTGTTTCTGTTCTAGATCGATGGACCCCAATGTTGGACTTTCATCCTCTTCAGATGATTGCAGTGCAGAGAGCACTGACCTTTCATGTTCAGTCTGCGAGATGGAGAGGGATCTGAACATTACTATCAAAGGTACTGTTCTGACTGAGAGAATTTTCTGTACTTCTGCATGTTTTTTGTACTGAAAGATGTAGGGCCAGACCCCTTTTTGTGTTCATGTGGTTGTGTTTTATGTGTGCTGTAGGACCAGGTGGGAAGTGCAGGACCCTTATGATGAGTATTGCGTGTACTCCAACCGTGTTGGTTTGGAGCCACGTCAGGTAGTGCTTCTGGAGGACATGTGTGATCTGCAGAAGCCTAGAATCCCTTTCTATGTTAGCACAATGAGAGAGGGACAGATATCTATAGACAGGAACAAGGGAAAAATGGTTGGTTGGTTATGCATTGAATTTTATTTGATGCTTTCTTCAGTTACTCAGCCTAGAATTTACTTGTTATTTACTGTTTAATTTGCAGTATTTCAACAAGGATTTCACCAGTACCTACCTGAAGCAATACTTGACCAGGAGTGGATATGAAATGAGGGTCTACTATGACCATGCTCAGAAAATGACTCCAGTGAAGATAAAGATGGACAAGCCTAGGAAGTGTGCCATCATGACATCTAAGTGGATGGAAGTTGTTGCTGATCAGGGCTATGGTGAGGGTGAGGTTCTCATGTTTTGGTTTAGGAGGACCCACGAAGAGAAGAAGCTGAAGCTGTATATTGACAGGATTGAGCCTGGAAGCTTTGGGTTTGACATCCAGTACCACTATGGTCTCATTGCAAGTGCTGGAGTCTGAAAGATGCCTTGTGGTATCAGTCTGCTATGCTACTTGTTGTTCTTTTGTAGTTTGTGTGTAATGGTTGAACCTGTTATAAAAGCCACCAGTGCTAGTATCTACCTCTTATGTAATGAACCTGATCCAGTACTTGAAGTACTATTATCTATTTAATGCTTGCTCTTAAACTAATTTGTCTTTTTTGCATTGCATAAATTCGGTACAGAAATTTTTTGGTCTGCCAAAATTTGCATAAATTCAGTACAAAATTTTGTGGGTTTGCCAAAATTTCCAAAAATTCAGCGCAAAGGCTCAGAACTCTCTGCATCTAAATATCATGTGGAGGTGCATTTTGTGTGTGCCCACTCCATCGACAAACTGCTGACTAGACCTTGGTGCTTGCAACCAAGTCTTAACGATTCTAGATTTGGTTGCAATATCTACATCATAGCAGATGTTCCTCATGTCAGCAGACAGCATATGATAAGCAATGTAGCATTTGTAACTAAAAACACTTGTACTGGATAACACACTTTTTATTTTCACAATGATAGTAAAAACAAAATGGAAATAAACAAACACTCCCTAGCACACTTCAGGTAATAAACAAACAACATAAAAACTTATTGTGATTCACAACGCCCACTATCTCATTCCCTACCATTCCCTAGCACGCTTCTTAACTGAGTTGCAGTACAGAGAGAAGAAACCCCTCTCGTACACATCTAGACGCCTATAAATCTCGTAAGCAGCATACGCATCCCTAGCAGCATATTCTATGTGTTTCTGTGACAGGGGTGTATTCTTCCACATTTCGTGCTCCTTTTCACCAAACCCCTCCTTCATGTTCCTGTAGTACTCATCTATCACAGCTGCAGCAACATCCTTCAGTCCTTGCTTCTTGGTTCTTGGCTTCTCGTTGTCAGGGTCTCTCCAGATGCGCTGAATGTCCTTGTATACCATAATACTAAATCCAGATCTACCCATGACTTTTTTATCATGAACAATGTCAAAACCAGCAAAAGTTAAACGAAAATTGTGCAAGAAGGCATAAAGCAGATCACTATGTTTATCAGCGTGGCACGCGTGATAAACCAAACACTCATTTCCCACACACAACTGGAGGACAGCAACCTTCTGAGGAAAGACATAAGATCCGCGGCAACTGGTGTACTCGACATCAACCCCTATGATCTTCCTCTGGGCAGCATCTAGCAGAGCTTGAACCTTCTGATCCACTCATCAACGCTGTCAGCTTTGTTGTGTAGACCACGTTAAGCTCCGTGGTTCCATGACAAGGAACCTTGTGTTCATGGCAGAAGGCCATGATGTTGGAGCTCTGCATAGTGGGGAGGGAGGAAGGGGAAGAGGAAGAGCGATTCAAGAGCTGAAGAGCAATACGTGAGATGCAAACGCCCTGTTTATTTATAAGAGGGGAGCAGGGGGAGTCGCTTGGAGATAAGATAACGACAATTTATTTTTTGCAACAGCACTAACAGTAATGATAACAACCCTATAAAAACGGTAACAAGCAGGGTAGTCGTTGGGATATAAGATAATGACAACTTAATTATCGCAAGAGCTCTAACAGTAATGATAACAACCCCATTAGCACGCACTTGTGTTACATAATTCCTTAACAATGCTTATTTTACAGCAAATAGTTTTAATAAAAAACTAACAAACACTTGCAAGCAAATAAAGCAATCTACATTTTGCAAAGAAATTTTCAAGGGAGATGAATGGAAATTACCTACATTTTTCTTGAGAAACCAATGCGTACTCTATCCCAAAGAATGTTTTATCAACGGTGGTGAATGAAAATTACCAACCCTTCAAAAACTTATATATATTTTTTCGCAAGAATGTTATCAATGGATATGAATGGAAATTACCTACTTTTAAGAACCACTATATATTTCTGTTTTCCAAAAGAAATTGTCAATGGAGATGAATGAAAGTACCAACCTTTTTTTTCTAGGAACCAATGTATAGTCTATTCCCACCCAATGTTTTTTTATCAACGGTGGTGAATGAAAATTACCAACTCTCTAAAAACATATATATAATTTCCCAATAATGTTTTTTTAACGGAGATGAATGGAAATTACCAACCCTTTGAAAACTTTTTTTTTTTGCCAAGAATGTTATCAATGGAGATGAATTGAAATTACCAACTTTTAAGAACCAATATATATTTTTATTTCCAAAGAAATTATCAAGGGAGATGAATGGAAATTATCAACATTTTTTTTTAGAAACCAATGCATAGTCCATTCCCAAGAATGTTATCAAAGGGTGGTGAATGAAAATTTAGGGGAAACCTATATATAATTTTCCAAACAAAACCAGGGGAGATGAATGGGAATTACCAACCCTTTGGAAACATATATATTTTCTTTTCCAAAACAAAGCAATCAAGGGAGATGAATGGAAACTACCAACCCTTTCAAAACATACATATAATTTTCACAAGAATGTTATCAAGGGACATGAATGGAAACTACCAACCTTTTTAAGAACCATTATAAATTTTTATTTCCAAAGAAAGTTATCAAGGGCAATGAATGGATATTACCAACCTTTTTGTTATGAACCTATGTATATAGTATATCACCAAGGATGTTATCAAGGGCCATGAATGCAAATTACCAACCATTTGAAAACATATATATAATTTTCTCAAGAATGTTATAAAGGGACATGATTGGAAACTATTATCAAGGGTGTATAGTCTATTCCCAAGAATGTTATCAAGGGTGTTGAACGAAAATTACCAACCTTTCAATAACTTATATATAATTTTTCCCTGGAATGTTATCAAGGAGATGAATGGAAACTACCAACTTGGAAAACATATTTTATAAATCCCCAAGAATGTTATCAAGGGATATAATGGAAATTACCAACCTTATTTAGAAACCACTATATATATTTATTTCCCAAGAATTTCATAAGGACGATGAATTAAAATTAACAACCTTTTTCAAAACCAGTATATAGTATATCTCCAAGGATGTTTATCAAGGGCGATGAATGAAAATTACCAACCCTTTGAAAACATATATATAATTTTCCCAAGAATGTTAAAGGGACATGAATGGAAACTACCAACCCTTTTTTAAGAACATATAATTTTTATTCCAAGAAAGTTATCAAGGGCAATGAATGCAAATTACCAACCCTTTTTAAAAACCTATGTATAGTCTATTCCCAAGATGTTATCAAGGGATTGAATGAAAATTACCAACCTTTAAAAACATATATAATTTTTCCCAAGAATGTTATCAAGGAGATGAATGGAAACTACCAACCCTTTAAAACATATTTTTATAATTTCCAAGAATGTTATCAAGGGAGAATGGAAATTACCAACCTTTTTTAAAAACTATATATATTTATTTCCAAGTTTTCATAAGGAATGAAAAATACAACCTTTTCAAAAACATATATATTCCCAAGATGTTATCAAGGGCGATGAAGAAATTACCAACCTTTGAAACATATATATAATTTCCAAGAAAGTTTAAGGGACAATGAATGGAAATTACCAACCCTTTTTTTTTAACCTATGTATAGTCTATTCCCAAGGATGTTATCAAGGGCGATGAATGCAAATTACCAACCTTTTTGAAAACATACATATAATTTTCCCAAGAATGTTATCAAGGGACATGAATGGAAACTACCAACCTTTTTTTAAAACATTATAAATTTTTATTTCCAAAGAAAGTTATCAAGGGCAATATGGAAATTACCAACCCTTTTTTTTAGGAACCTATGTATAGTCTATTCCCAAATGTTATCAAGGGTTTTGAATAAATTACCAACCTTTCAAAAATATATAATTTTCCCTGGAATGTTATCAAGGAGATGAATGGAAACTACCAACCCTTTGAAAACATATTTTATAATTTCCCAAGAATGTTATCAAGGGAGATAATGGAAATTACCAACCTTTTTTTAGAAACCACTATATATATTATTTACCAAGAATTTCAAGTGAATGAATTAAAACAACAACTTTCAAAAAAGTATATAGTCTATCCCCAAGGAATGTTATCAAGGGCGATGAAACTACCAACCCTTGAGAAAACATATAATTTTTCCAAGAATGTTATCAAGGGAATAATGGAAACTACCAACCTTTTTTAGAATCATTATAAATTTTTATTTCCAAGAAAGTTAAAGGGCAAAATGGAATTACAACCTTTTTTTTTAAAACCTATGTATAGTCTATTCCCAAGGATGTTATCAGGGCGATGAATGCAAATTACCAACCCTTTGAAAACATATATAATTTTCTCAAGAATGTTATCAAGGGACATGAATGGAAACTACCAACCTTTTGTAAGAATCATTATAAATTTTTATTTCCAAAGAAGTTATCAAGGGCAATGAATGGAAATTACCAACCTTTTTTAGGAACCTATATAGTCTATTCCCAAGAATGTTATCAAGGGTTGAATGAAAATTACCAACCTTTCAAAACTTATATATTTTTTCCCTGGAATGTTATCAATGGAGATGAATGGAAACTACCAACCCTTTGAAAACATATTTTTATAAATCCCCAAGAATGTTATCAAGGGAGACAATGGAAATTACCAACCTTATTTAAAAACCACTATATATATTTATTTCCCAAGAATTTCATAAGGGGCAATGAATTAAAATTAACAACCTTTTTCAAAAACCAGTATATTATTCCCCAAGGATGTTATAGGGCGATGAATTCAAATTACCAACCCTTTGAAAACATATATATATATTTTCCAAGAATGTTATAGGGACATGAATGGAAACTACCAACCTTTTTTTTAAGAATCATATAAATTTTATTTCCAAGAAAGTTATCAAGGGAAATAAATGAAAATTACCAACCCTTTTTTTTGAACCTAGTCTATTCCCAAGATGTTATCAAGGGATGAAAAATTACCAACCTTTTCAAAAAATATATATAATTTTTCCCAAGAATGTTATCAAGGAGATGAAGAAACTACCAACCCTTTGAAAACATATTTTTATATTTCCAAGAATGTTATCAAGGGAGATAATGGAAATTACCAACCTTTATTTAGAAACCACTATATATATTTATTTCCAAGATTTCATAAGTGACAATGAATTAAAATACAACTTTTTCAAAAACTTATAGTCTATCCCCAAGGATGTTATCAAGGGCGATGAAAGCAAATTACCAACCCTTTGAAAACATATATAATTTTTCCAAGAATGTTATCAAGGGACATGAATGGAAACTACCAACCTTTTTTTAAGAATCATTATAAATTTTTTTTCCAAAGAAAGTTAAGGGCAATGATATTACCAACCCTTTTTTTTAGGACTATGTATATATTCCCAAGGATGTTATCAAGGGCGATGAATGCAAATTACCAACCCTTTGAAAACATATATAATTTTCTCAAGAATGTTATCAAGGGACATGAATGGAAACTACCAACCTTTTGTAAGAACATTATAAATTTTTATTTCCAAAGAAAGTTATCAAGGGCAATGAATGGAAATTACCAACCTTTTTTTAGGAACCTATATATAGTCTATTCCCAAGAATGTTATCAAGGGTGTTGAAAAAATTACCAACCTTTCAAAAACTTATATATAATTTTTCCCTGGAATGTTATCAAGGAGATGAATGGAAACTACCAACCCTTGGAAAACATATTTTATAAATCCAAGAATGTTATCAAGGGAGAATGGAAATTACCAACCTTATTTAAAAACCACTATATATATTTATTTCCCAAGAATTTCATAAGGGCAATGAATTAAAATTAACAACCTTTTTCAAAAACCAGTATATAGTATATCCCAAGGATGTTTCAAGGGCGATGAATGCAAATTACCAACCCTTTGAAAACATATATATAATTTTTTCCCAAGAATGTTATCAAGGGACATGAATGGAAACTACCAACCTTTTTTTTAAGAAATCATATTTTTATTTCCAAGAAGTTATCAAGGGCAATGAATGAAATTACCAACCTTTTTTTAAAAACCTATATATAGTCTATTCCCAAGATGTTATCAAGGGGAATGAAAATTACCAACCTTTCAAAAATATATAATTTTTCCCTGGAATGTTATCAAGGAGATGAATGGAAACTACCAACCCTTGAAAACATATTTTTATAATTTCCAAGAATGTTATCAAGGGAGATAATGGAAATTACCAACCTTATTTTAGAACCTATATATATTTATTTCCAAGAATTTCATAAGGGCAATGAATTAAATTACAACCTTTTTCAAAACATAGTCTTTCCCAAGGATGTTATCAAGGGCGATGAATGCAAATTACCAACCCTTTGAACATACATATAATTTTCCAAGAATGTTATCAAGGGACATGAATGGAAACTACCAACCTTTTTAGAACCATTATAAATTTTTATTTCCAAAGAAGTTTCAAGGGCAAAATGAAATTACCAACCCTTTTTTTATGTATATCTATTCCCAAGGATGTTATCAAGGGCGATGAATGCAAATTACCAACCCTTTAAAATATATAATTTTCTCAAGAATGTTATGGGACATGAATGGAAACTACCAACCTTTTGAAGAACATTATAAATTTTTTATTTCCAAAGAAAGTTATCAAGGGCAATGAATGGAAATACCAACCTTTTTTAGGAACCTATATAGTTATTTCCCAAGAATGTTATCAAGGGTGTTGAAAAATTACCAACCTTTCAAAACTTATATAATTTCCCAATCAATGAATGGAAATACCAACCCTTGGAAAACATATTTTTTCCCCAAGAATGTTATCAAGGGTGAATGGAAATACCAACCTTATTTAAAAACCATATATATATTTATTTCCAAGAAATTTCAAGGGCAATGAAAAAATTACCAACCTTTTTTCAACCATGTATATAGTATCCCCAAGGATGTTTATTAAGGGCGATGAATTCAAATTACCAACCCTTTGAAAACATATATAATTTTTCCCAAGAATGTTATCAAGGGACATGAATGGAAACTACCAACCTTTTTTTAAGAAATCATATAAATTTTTATTTCCAAAGAAAGTTATCAAGGGCAATGAATGAAAATTACCAACCTTTTTTTTAGGAACCTATGTATAGTCTATTCCCAAGATTGTTATCAAGGGTTTGAATGAAAATTACCAACCTTTCAAAAACTTATATATAATTTTTCCCTGGAATGTTATCAATGGAGATGAATGGAAACTACCAACCCTTGAAACATATTTTTATAATTTCCGCAAGAATGTTATCAAGGGAGATAATGGAAATTACCAACCTTATTTTAGAAACCACTATATATTTACCAAGAATTTCATAAGTGACAATGAATTAAAATCAACAACTTTTTTTCAAAAAACTATATATCTATCCCATTATAACAGCCAAACTAACCATGAAAGCAAATTACCAACCTTTTTTTAGGAACCTATGTATAGTGTTTCCCAAGAATGTTATCAAGGGTGTTGAATGAAAATTACGAACCTTTCAAAAACTTACATATAACTTTCCCCTGGAATGTTATCAACGGAGATGAATGCAAACTACAAACCCTTGGAAAACATATTTAATAACTTCCCAAGAATGTTATCAAGGGAGAGAATGGGAATTACCAACCTTATTTAGAAACCACTATATATATTTATTTCCCAAGAATTTCGTAAGGGACAATGAATTAAAATTAACAACCTTTTCAAAAACCAGTATATAGTCTTCCCAAGGATGTTTTATCAACGGCAATGAATGCAAATTACCAACCCTTTGGAAACATATATATAATTTCCCAAGAATGTTATCAAGGGACATGAATGGAAACTACCAACTTTTTTTAAGAAACATTATAAATTTTTATTTCCAAAGAAAGTTATCAAGGGCAATGAATGAAAATTACCAACCCTTTTTTTTAGGAACCTATGTATAGTCTATTCCCAAGATTGTTATCAAGGGTGTTTGAATGGAAATTACCAACCCTGGTAAAACTTATATATAATTTTTTCCTGCTGTGTTATCAATGGAGATGAATGGAAATTCCAACCCTTACGAACCAATATATACTAATATATCCAAAGAAAGTTGTCAAGCCAATGAATGGAAATTACCAACCTTTTTTTAGCACCCTATGTATAGTCTGTTCCCAAGAATGTTATCAAGGGAGGTTAATGAAAAATACCAACCCTTTGAAAACATTTTTGTATGAACCATGTTTAGTTTATTCCGAAGAATGTTATCAAGCGTTGTGAATGAAAACTACCAACCCTTCGAAAACATTTTTTTTATAACAAAGTAATCATGGCTTAACTTGAGTTCAAGAGGGAAGGGTATCATCTCAAGTGTCTGGTCAGCAATCGTAGAAGAATTCAGGCTGGAGGAAGGAAGAATCTGTACATTCAGCTTCAAAGATTATAGATTTTCTAAAGAAAGAGATCCATCGCTTGGCTTAAGCTAGTGATCACTCCACTTGAAGATTTAGCCAACTACTTGTGCCAAGTAACAGACTATTTGTATCAGTGATGTAACTGTATACTTTCTGCTTCCCTATTTTTTTGACAAATATCCTAATGTATGTAAAAGAAGTTAAAGTGCCAATTTTTTGTCCAGTTCTAATTTACTGATAGGTATATTACTTTACTCTGACTGTCATGCCTTATTTGTTATAGAATGATAAACATCCAGAACATTGGCTAGCAGTCTACATTTTTTTTTAATCTGACTGTCATGCTTTTTTCTACACCAACAGTATGTTGTAGCGTATATTTTTTCGCAGCACAGTAAGAGCCCACAACAAAGAAAGCCTCTAATGCAAGCAGTTGCGGCCCAGTAACGAGACAACCACGAAAAAAGCCTCAACTGCAAGAAGTTGCAGAGGCGCGCACGACCCCACTCTGTTCCCCCCACTACCTCCTTCATATTAGCAGAGGCGCTTTGGAGACTGCGCCTGTACGACTAGACCGAGAACGGTGAGTTCATCTTCGTTTTCCTTTTCTTTCAGTTCCCTAAAACTATTCTCTCCATCTATCTTTTTGTATTGAGTCTTGTTTCCATTTCTCTTCGTCTTTTCTTGGAGGCAAACCAGAAGGTTCATCTCTGCTACTTGGATTCGTTCATCTCTGATTCTTCGCCACCAAGGAGGCAAACGGTTAGTTCTTCAATCTCTTCTATGCATTGTCGTTACTGCTTCGATGGCATCTCTTTGCTCTCCGATCTCTTTCTGCATGTATTGTCAGTGTTGTTAGGGTTTTTTCTTGTTAGGGTTATTTTATCTCATCTTGTACCAGTGTTCTTTGCTTGAATCTTTGTACTCTCTGTTCTTGAATACTGTTTTTTCAGTAGTATCTTCAGTCGATTTTGTTAGGGTTTGCTTGAATCTTATCTTATACCCAATTTCCTTTTTTCTTGAATCTTGCATGTGCTTGAATCATGTGTTCCCCTGCCTGAATCCTGTTTTTTCTGCCTGAAGGTTCATCTCTGCTTCTTGGACGCGTTCATCTCTGATTCTTCGCCACGAAGGAGGCAAACGGTTATCTCTTCAATCTCTTCTATGTATTGTCCTTACTGCTTCGATGGCATCTCTTTGCTCTCCGTTCTCTTTTTCTGCATGTATTGTCAGTGTTGTTAGGGTTTTTTATCTCATCTTGTACCCAGTGTTCTTTTTGCTTGAATCTTTGTACTCACTGTTGTTGAATACTGTTTTTTTGGTAGTATCTTCAGTCGTTTTGTTAGGTTTTGCTTGAATCTTATCTTGTACCCAATTTCCCTTTATGCTTGAATCTTGCATGTGCTTGAATCATGTGTTCCCCTGCCTGAATCCTCTGTTTTTTCTGCCTGAACAATTATAGGTTGGTTATTGTTCATATTTTTACCCTTATTCCTACTTCGGACTGAGTTATATGTTATTTGTATTTTGACAAGGGCAGAAGGCATGGAGTGTCGTTTCTGTGACCAAGGGGTCAACAACAGATGTGGCTACTCTAACAGGCGTGCAAAGGTTTTTGAGTTGCACATGAAGGAAGGTTTCGAGAAGGGTGTGGTAAGCAAGAAAATTGGTCATATTTTTTCAAATCTGAATCCAAGCAGCAGTAGGTATGCATGTTGTAGTAGCATTTTGTTCAGTACTTATGTAGTAGCAGCAGTACTTACCGCTCCAGGCAGCAGCAGTACTAATGTAGTTGCAGTACATAATGTACTTATCAGGAAATCGAGCATTTTGACACTTAAATATAGACAAAGTCCATAGTGAAAATGTGATGAAGCCAAATATCTGAACAATACAAGTATAATTTCTCTATACAGGACAGGTTTTAAACACAAAATTGGTTTACCACCAACAACATCAACATTTCATTGGTTGGTGTAGTTACTTCATCCTCAACATTTCTTTGTTTGGTCTACTTATTTCATAACCTTTTCTGCAAGAACATCATTGACTTTGTTCAAAACTGTAGAGAAAGATCCTATTTTTGCTATCATAGAAAGTTAAAGTATTGTCATTTCATAAACATCAAATTGCTCCAGTCATACTCAAGTAATCTTGTTAGATTACATACCCATTTGTGTCCTTGGAGTGCTACAGTGACAATAGAGCATGCTGCTGCTGCTGTAGTGAACTATTTATTATGCTAGACAAGGTCAAGAGAGTCTCACTTCCGTAAAGAGAACACGAAGATGGAAGGAGTAACCAGATACAAGGAACTTAAATCGATATATGGTTGTTATAAGAAACCACATGTTGTAGAGCTATGGGAAGGAGCAGAAACTGGGGAGCCAGTTCTGCATGTGTAGTAGTGCACTTAATACAAATTGTAGTAGTAGCACTTCTAGCATGAGTACTCTACAATAATTTTTAAATTGACATCCTCTTTCCTGGACTGAATAACTATTTTTACATGTTATGCAGGCCGTGCCTTGTTTTTTCAAGGAAAAGCTAAACAGTCTATGTGAGAATTGGCTTCATGCCAAATGCATGAATGGTCATACATACCACATGTTCTTGCAGAGAACTGGGAAGAAGATTAAGGTAGCTGGTCCATACTGGAAGTCAGCTATCAGGGTGTACAACATTCAGGCTGGAGATGTTGTGTCATTCACCTATGTGGGTGATGACGAGGATTTCGATGTTGATAGGGACGAGTACTTTGAGCTCACGTTTACCATGTTGGTGAACATGGGAAGGAAGTCAAACTTCCAGTTCAACTCCCTCGTAAGATTACAAAATATTCACTGTTGTATCTGACATTCTAGTTGAACTTCCAGTTGAAAACATTATAAGGCTTGGTAACTAACATTGTTTTTTTATTTGTGAACAGTGGTGAATGAAATGGAACAGAAAGTTAGAGAGGCCTGTGAGAACATGCTTTTCACAATGCCAGTGACATTTGTGAAGAAGCAATGGCCGAAATAAACTATGGAATCAGCAAGGCCATTATGGCACATCTGAGAGAGGACATAGAAGATGGTGACTTCTACAAATATGTCCATGACATGAGGTTCTGGGTTCACATGGTGAACAAAGATGAAGTACACTTTGACTACCTGGTAAGTTCTGCTGTTACTTGCATATGTTGAATCCATTGTAGAATCGTGCTTACGAAATATCTGTTCTTTGCAGAATGTTCCTGCCAAAACAGTGGAGCCATACAAGTTCCCTAAACAAGGACAGTACTTTTCTGGAGGCAGGGTATGGAAGAAGCCATTGAAGGGTCCTACACCCTGCAAGGTGCTGACATCGTGCTGTCTCAAGGATGGGCTGAGTTCAGGGCTGCAGCCAACATAGAAGCTTATTCGATGTTGCTGGTCAGAGTGGAAGCCAGAGCCGAAGCCATTGGTCTCTACTTTGTAGAGATCTACTAAGGCATTGGTTTGAAGCTAGCTGAAGAAATGTTTAGTTGTAAAGCAGGCACCCTTAAGGTGCACGTTTTATCTATTTATGTCTGAACTTAATGTCTATCTGTTTGGAAGGCTTTGTATGTCTGAAACTAAGTTGTATTTTTTATCTACCATGTGAGAACCTAAGTTGTATCTTTTGTCTACTATGTCAGAACTTAAGTTGTAACTTTCTGTATATAATGTCACTTGGTTGTTAATTTGTTTAAGTTGTTCTCCTTGATTTTGACTAGTATGCCAACACAGTTAGGAAGTCCAAACCCTTCCTGACACTGGCAAATAGTCAACATTTTCTCAACTTTTCTCAACATTTTCTCAACATTTTCTCCAGAGGAGGAGGAGGCAGGGGAAATACAGGTACTGAATTTGTACTACTTCTATTTGCTTAACTTAGTTGGTTCATTACATAACATAGAAATTCAGAGACTTAGTTCATCGCATAATATAAGATAGCATCTGACAGAGAGCTCAGGTGAGACGAGCAGAGGAACAGCGAAGGTGTGAGAGGGTGGGGGCAATGACTGCAGAGAAATTGGGGGACCGTGGCTTAAATGCATTTTTAGTGGGTGAGGGTGCGTTATGTACTTTTTTACCACTGTTATGAAATTAAAAGTGGCAGACCAGTGGGCCATTTCTTACAAATATACATACCATTTGTCTATTTTTTTCATCTACAAATTGTACTCACTGTACTCACTTGTACTCCTCACTGAGTAGGGTTACTCGTATAAGTAGGGAACAACGTTTTCACTGTACTCTCTTGTACTCCTCACTGAGTAGGGTTTCACCAAGATCCACAAGCGAATCCAAATCCGCCGGCGGTCAGTAAGTCCCATCCTCAAACCGACGATTACATCGTTCGTCGTTGTCTTGCAAGGTAAGCTCCAACGTGCATATTATTGGATCTGTTTTCTTGCTCTGTTACTTGCTATGTTTCTATTGGAACTACAAGTTGGATCTGTTTTCTTGCTCTGTTTCTTGCTATGTTTCTATTGGAACTACAAGTTGGATCTGTTTCTTGTTCTGTTTCTTGCTCTGTTTCTATTGGAACTACAAGATGGATCTGTTTCTTGCTATGTTTCTATTTGTATCTAAATTTCTTGAATATGTTCCTCTTTTGGATAAGTATGGATCTAAATTCCTAGGGCTTGATTTGTCAATGTTTGTCCATCTTTATATGAATCTAGATCTGATCTTAGTATTCTGTCATTTGTTGCAGTGCTAGATTTTTTTCAGTGTTGTATGTCCTTCATCTGAACTTCCTATTATTTTCATAGTTGTAGGGCTAGATTTTGATTTTCAGTCTGATGCAGACATGAGTTCCTACATGTTCTTTATTTTTACTACATATGTATGGTTCGTATATGTTGTAATATGACGAATTAATACTAATTCAAGTTGTTTTACAAAAAAATGTAGGATGGGCAGCGACTCAGAAGATGCGCAGGACATGACCCATCATATGCCATGTTTCTTGACATTTGTGTAAAGAATATAGACAAAATGCCTATACAAGTTCATGCAACTGAGGGACCATCAAAAAAACAGAAGATGGTTCCTACTGAAGCAGCTTATGAGGGTCCACCAAAAAGTCTGTACAAGAGAGGTATTAACAGAAACATCAGAAAATAGGGAGACATTTTATGGTTTTCACAACTTTGTATGAAATGCATGAATTGGCAGTCATATATTAACTTACTGTTTGTAGGACCTCAGCATGGAGGAACTTGCTACTTTGATGACCAATGCTATTTTGCAAACTACATGGAGCTTGATGGCAATCAGTGTGAACATCTGCAAGATTATACCATGGAATTCCCAGGGAAACCATTCAAGTACTATGTGTACAAGATGACTTATTCTTCTGTGGTAAAGGACAAAGCCAAGATGGTAAGAACACTTGTGAAGCTGAGGAAAATTTTGCTTCTTAATATTAGAAGTTACTTGCGAAAGATTAATGAATTGGTAATGCAGGAAGTTTAGTTAAAAATAAGTTTAGCTGTATACTTTTATTTTTTTTTAGTTTAGTGATGTTGCAAACTTGAATTTTGATCAGGTATTTGGACTTGAGTACACAAATGAGTATCTGAAGCAGTATCTGAAGAATCCATTGGAGGTGCATGTTAGTTGCACCAGCACGGACAAGCATCACATGGTGAAGATGAAGATTGGAGAAGGATCTGGGAAGGCCATGCTATCTGGTGGATGGGCAAAAGCTGCTGAGTACTTTAGGCTGAAAGAAGGAGAAATCTACATGTTCTGCTTCTGCAAATCTAAGCGTTATGTGCTCGAAATCATGCTTGTGCATGTGTGAAATGGTGTTGCTATGGACTACATCAGTGTTGAATTTAGGTGCACTGATGGAGAAGTCGGTATATGAACTAGTACCGTGTGAACTGATGGACTAGTGTTCCACGTTTTAAGTGAACTTTGAGGAGTTGTAATAATTTTTATTTGAACCAATTATTAGCTATCTTTCGTATGTTTTTTATCCTACACTCTTGACTAGCATGTTTCTCAATTTGTTTTTATTTCGTGGCTCCATTTTTGACTACATACTTCCATGTCTAGCTTGTCGACACAGTTAGGAAGGTTTAACCCTTCCTGACAACGGCAAATAGTCAACAGTTTCTCAATTTTGTATTTTTTTGTGGCTTCATTTTTCGATTATACTTTCATGAATAGCATGCCACCACAGTTAGGAAGGTTCAACACTAATGATCATGAAGGAAATTGTAAACACTTAATAACTACAGTAAAATGAGGAAGGTTTCAACTCTTCATTATCATGTCAAAATCGAGCTGTTTTTGTACCGTAGAACAATAATTAATCAAGCAGTTGTAGGTTTTTTACTGCGTATTTTTTATATAACTGCACCAAGAATGTTATCACTGGTGATGAATGGAAATTATCAACCTATTAAGAACCAATATATATTTTTTTTTCCAAACAAAGTTACGAGGGGCAATGAATGGAAATTACCAACATTTTTTTTTAGAAACCAATGTATAGTCTATGTCCACATAATGTTATCAACGGTGATGAATTAAAATTACCAACCATTTAAAAACCTATATATAATTTCCCAAGAATGTTATCAACAGAGATTAATGGAAATTACCAACCTTTTTGATAACCTATATATGTTTCTTTCCAAAACAAAGTAATCAAGGCAGATGAATGGAACTAGCAACCCTTTTAAAACATTTTATAACCCCCAATAATGTCTTAGCAAGGGAGATAATTGAAATTACAACCTCTTTTTTTAAACCCATATACATTTTTATTTTCCGAAGAAAACAAAGCAATCAAATGAGATGAATGGAAACTACCAACCCTTTGAAAACAAACATATATTTTTTATAACTTCCCGCAAGAATCTTATCAACGGAGTTAATTGAAATTACCAACCCATTTTTTACAAACAATATTTTTATTTCCCAAGAAATTTATAAGTTGCAATGAATTATAATTAACAACTTTTTTTTTCAAAAACTAGTATATAGTCCATTCCAAATAATGTTATCAAGGGATATGAATGAAAATTACCAACTTTCTCTACAAACCAGCATATATATATTCACAATAATTTTTTAACAACGGTGATGAATGAATAATACCATCTTTTTCAAAACCTTTATACATTTTTCCCAATAATGTTATCAAGGGAGATGAATGGAAATTACCCATATTTTGTGGAAACCTATATATTTTTTATTCCAAAGAAAGTTATCAAGGGACATGAATGGAAACTACCAACCTTTTTTGAAAACATATTTAACCGCGTCCATCCCAACGTATCACTGGTGTCCGCTAGAAGTTTGCTTGTACGATTTTTTTTAAATTCATTTTTAAGTTGTACTCTGTTATAATTTTTTTGTTTGCCGTTTTCTTTTTGAAAGCGGAGTTAATAAACTTTTTGTGTTTTTTATTATGTCTCTATGAATTAAATGAATTTTTGATCTTCAAGGAGATCTCGTCCATGAACGCATATATGTATTTTACTCGCGAAATCAGTAGGAAGTAATTCTCCTCATATTTTTTTGAGGCAGTAACCAAAAATACCAACCCAAAATCATTATTCACAACCTTTTTATCAAATGTGGGATGAAATAAATATATGAACTATGTTTATCAAGTTTTTTTAGTGGGAAGATGAAACTTTGATACATCGGGATTCTTCAGTTTTTTGTTTTGATCGGGCTGCGCACTTATCAGAGAAAACATATATTTTTTAGCGGGAATGTAATTTTTTTATTTTTTGTTAGAAAGCTAAAACAAATTATACTAGTTGGAAGTGGAATTTTTTATATTACATATCTCCCACCCTATTTATTCTTACCCTAAAAATTCACTAGCCCAAAAAGGAATTTAATTTTTCTACGAAAAATTTATTTTCTGTGAACAAATAGCTACAGTCGGCAAAAGGGAATAGAAAATTAATAAACGAACGGACCCCGTCCACGCTTTCACGTGTGTGACGTCACCAGGCTGGCGCGCGCGCGTTATCTCCGTAAAAAGCACGTGGTCGTTACGTTTTTGCGCTTGCGCGTTGTCGTTAGCCAAAAAAGGGAACCCGCACGTTTCCTAATATAGAAAGTTCTGGTGTGTCGGAAACCGATCGACGACTAGCTTCCTGTCGCGCGCTCGCGCGCTAGCCCAGCCCATTTTAAACATATTTTCAAATGTTGAAAAATTACAAAAAAGAAAAATATTCGTATAAATCTTAACTTTGAATGTGTTCAACCAGGTTTTGGATACCGAACCAAAAAAATTACCGAGAGGGCTTGGGATTTCAGGTTGCGGCGCTAACCGGCAATTTTTTTTAATAAACTGTCAATTAGCTTAGCTAAATTCAGTTTTTGCATTATTACGATTTTAGTTGGATGGTTTTCACCGTTCACTATAATGCTTAAAATTTAAGAAGGCTAGCATGGAACTCCAACCTGCGGCCTCTAATAAAATTGTGAGAACTCCTACACGTACGACACATGATCCTGACGGTCCATTGCAATTCGACTTCTTAGAGCAACTCCAGCCGTTCGGCCCCCCAGGATGCAAAAAACCCTCCTTTTTTTCCGCCGCGGCGCGAAACGGCGCTATTTTAAAAACTGGGGGGCGCGTTTCCCAGCCGTGAAACCTAGGACCCCCAAGCCGGCGATTCGGCCAAATTTGGGCAGTTAGAGTTTTGGTACACAAATAATTGAACTTTTGCCACCAAATAAATAGAGTTTTGCCACACAAATAAATAGTTCAACAATTTAAACAAAAAAATAAATTACACTAGTCATCGTCATCGTCCTCAACATTGATATTCCCCTTTCGCGCCCACAAATGCTGCACCAGGTCATTCTGCAAAGCATGGTGTGTTGCAGCGTGTCGAATCTCCTGTCGCTTGGTGAGGAAGTCTGTCCATGAAGCCGACACCTGGTGATCAACAGTTGCAAGAGGGCCCTGCCGGTAGTATGGTGTGCTTGTCTCGCTGTCAGGCATAACCTCTCAATGATCATGTTGTGCAAGATCACACAACACTGCATCACCTCCCACATGTTGGACTTCGACCAAGTCATAGGACGGACAGCGAAGCGAATCGAGATTGCAGCGCACCAAACGCCCGCTCAACATCCTTCCTGCAAGCCTCCTGGCACTTGGAAAACCAAGCTTTTGCGCTTCCTGGGATAGGGTTGGAGATGCTCTTCACAAATGTTGCCCACTTCGGGTAGATGCCATCTGCAAGATATTACCCCTTTGTATACTGGTGTCCATTGATCTCATAGTTCACAGGTGGGCATGGCCTTCGACAAGCTCGGCAAAGACATTCGAGCACTGCAAGACATTGATGTCGTTGTGACTTCCAGGCATACCAAAGAATGAATGCCAAATCCATAAATCGTACGAAGCCACGGCCTCGAGAACCACCGAGCACTCTCCTTCCTTTCCCTTGTACATCCCCTGCCAGTCAAATGGGCAGTTCTTCCATGCCCAATGCATACAGTCGATACTGCCAAGCATCCCAGGAAACCCTCTTGCTTCATTCTCTGCAAGGAGACGAGCAGTGTTTTGCGCATTGGGTGATCGCAGGTATATTGGGCCAAAAACTGCAACCACTGCCCGGCAGAACTTGTTCAAGCACTCGAGGGTCGTGGACTCGCTCATGCGCAGGTAGTCATCTTGTGCATCTGCGGGAGCACCGTATGCAACCAACCTCATGGCCATCGTGCACTTCTAGATAGAGGTAAAGCCTACCGTGCCGGTGCAGTTCTTCTTCAACTTGAAGTAGGTGTCGAACTCCCGGATGGCATGCATCAGTGGCGGCGCTGGGGGTCTTCACGTGTATGCGTACGAATACCAAAGGTTGGGGCAAAGAAAATATATATGTGTAATAGTTATAGCCCACCATTACTTGTCATTGCCTGTTACGTTCAGCCCACTACTCCTAATAGTAGTCCTACTAAGCCCACTAATAGTCATTGCCTGCGACATCCTTTACCACGACCGAAGCCACCATCGAAGCCAGGACACGGACTCGTTCTCAGCTTTTCGAGGGAGGCTGCGTCGGGTGGAAATCTGATCTGTGCCAGCGAGCGACAGGAAACGGGGCGACGACGACGTGGTACGCGGCGCCGCCTATAATTTTCTCCCTAAATTAATTATATATTTTCCGCATCAGATTGGCCCTAAATTAATTGTACATATAAATTAGTCCATGTCTATTTGTAATATACTCCCTCCATCCGCTATTAAGGGTATTTTTTTCCTTTTCCGCCGGTCAAACTTATTAAACTTTGATTAACTTTATAGAAAAAAAATACTACATTTATGACACCAAATTAGTATCAATAGGAAAAGGTACTACCATTTTTTATGTCATATACGTTGCAATTTTCTTATTATAAATTAAGTCAATTTTTAAAAAGTTTGACTAAGTGTAAAAGTAGATGTGGACGGAGAGACTAGATGATGAAGAAAAGTGATGCTCCCAGTAATAGGATATTTTCCTTAAGGCCGCGCTTGGTTCACTGGATGTTAACCGATTCCGGCCGTAAAAAATCAGGGACCTACTTATGTCCCGCTAAAATTCTGGAGCAGCACGTACACAGGTCCGGAAATTCTTACAGAGCGGAATTCTGACAGACAATCCAAGCGGGGCCTAAGGGAAAAGGTTTCAAAAGCAAAAAAGATGGATGAAATGTCTACACCGAGTCCTAATGATCGGACTGAGAGTGATATGCAATTGGCACTAGTGCAAGCACAGGACTAGAGAGCAGCAACAAAATTGCTAGCGTCGTACTATTTTGTTTATATATTGCATTTAAGTAAAATATTTTTATACACACTTCACTGAATACCCAGCCACTAAATCCTGGAGCCGCCACTGGCATGCATGATCTTGAGGAAGAGCGTGCGTTTCATCCTGAAACGACGCCGGAACACCTTCTCGTCGTTGGTGGGATCCTCGGCGAAGTAGTCGGAGTAGAGGATGCAGTAGCCCTCGTACGGCTGCATCGGCTTGCTTTTGCGGCGACCGGGCTTCGATCCAGTGCGGCGCAGCTCGGCGTCCTGGGCCTGCAATCCGGCCAGGCAGCTCAGAACGAGCAGATGTTCCTCATCGTCGATGGCGGCCTGGTCTTCGTCGTCGAAGAGCTCGGCGAGCATCTCCTCGGCATCGGAGTCCATGGCTCGGATAGAATGCCGAACACCTTGCGGGCAGTGGACGCGGTTCACCGGGCACAACCTCCTCCGCGGCGGCGACGCGAGCAAACGGCGGCGACGATGTGGTGGAGTAGCCGGCGGTGGTTTGCCTCGCCGCTCGTGTGTGATGGCGGCCGACGGCGGCGACGTGGGGTGTGGCCGACGGGGTGGCGACGGCGAGGCGGGCGAGAGGAAAAGCCGTGTCGGGGGGGGGGGGTGGGGCAAAGACTCCCTCGCCGACAGCGCTGGCCCACGCGCGGTTTTCCTTCCGCCGCCCCCCAAGCCGAACCCAATGGTCTGGGTTCCGTCTGGGTGCGACGGCGCTAATTTCCGCCGAAACGGCGCTATTTCGGGTTCTGGGGGGCGACTGGTAGAAAAACGGAGTTTTTCGAGCAAAACGGCGCTATTTTACGTCCTGTGGGCGCTGGGGGGGCGACTGGAGATGCCCTTATCCCCACGGCCCATTGCAGCATCGTACGTGTATCCGACGGGATTTGTCGTACGCAAAGCAATCCGTAAAATTGCAATGCCACATCAACCATGAAAAAGATTCTTTCCAGTTTAAAAAAAGAAACGTATTATTTAGTCTTTGGTGTTTGAATACATCTTTTTAGATACCTGAACTTTTTTTGTGCGGTAGGGGTGCTCGGAATTTCTGGTAACCGAACTAACCCTCAGTTAGCCAAACCTTGGTGTTCACAAGTCGTTTCACTAAACATCGCTAATTTTCTGTGACATTAAAAAGACAAATTTGATGATAAAATAAGATTTTTCACAAGACATTTTTTTTTCTTTTTACCTTTGCTACAAAATGTCAGTTTTCCGCAAAATAAATTCGTGAACACATAAAATGGGAGATATATCCGCAAAATTTTATTTCAGAATGTCTTGACGTTTTGAATATGTTTTTAACCGGGAGCATATGCACCCAGGAGCCAACGTGGATTTCACTAAGAATATATTGTCCTCGTTCAAAAACAGGGCTACATGTATGAACCATCCTTATTCCCACGAATCTGGGTATGTGTTCAGACAACAGATCGTATAGCGAACAGAACGAATCATGCCGCCGGTCGTACTTCCTTATATGCCGCTTATTTTCGCTTCAATTTCAGGCAATGATGTTCAGACTTTACCCACTGTCAGCCAGAACCAGAATTGGGTTTTGATGGAAGAAGAGATCCATCCGCTCGCCCGCGGCAGTCTCTCAGTTCTTGCTAGCCACCTCGACGTCGCTAGGCCGGCATCTTCCCAGGGAAGTTGCACGTAGGGGTATCAGATCCGAGCATACTGCGGCATTGCAAAGCGAACCCATGTTATAAGAAAGCAGAGCATCAATAGCAATATGATCACTGAAGAAGAAAAACAAGAGCCGACCTTCTGTCGACCAGCACCATCGACCGCAGCATTTGTAAAGCTGTCATATATAACCAAGTCAGCCATGGTATGGACGTTTCTAAGTTTGCAGAATATGATGCATGGGTCGATTAGTCCTTCAGAATTATGCCAAGGAAAACTTACTGCTTGCTCATTTCCTCTGCTACGGTTGGATGGCACTCTTTACCGTACATGTTCAAGGTATTGAATAAGAAATCACAGTGGGTGACAATAGCTATTTCTTTCTCTTCTCTAGTCCATAACCTGCATACGAGCACATCCGAGGATATATAGCTTAATTTAACCCAGCTGCCAAAATAAAAATTATGGTGAATCGGAGGATATGACTCCCTGTCAGGCCAGGCGAGCGGTGAATGAATTGCTTGTTTAGGCAACCAAAAGTGATGTATGACGTGCACTTGAATATTATTGAGGCACTTGTGTTTCATGGCTATATAACCGGATGTCTGGATCATTAGGCATGTATTTTCAGGATATATATTAATTAGAAGACACTAATCAAGCTTAGAAACGAATATTACCAGTCAATGAATTTTATGCCCCTAGCAGCAACAGACTCATTTGCTTCTCTGACAGGTCCCCAAAGAACATCTTCATCATTCTCTATCTGTAAAAGGGGCCGAGCACACATATATTGAAAGTTTGAAACACCATCGCGTCGCGACAACATATCATGAAATGTTCTGATGAATTAGCAACACTGGGTACTTACCAAGGAAAAATCAATGGCCGGAAAGAGAGCACGTTGTTTTGTTATGCTGCTCCTCTTGTCACAGGGATAAAGACCCTGTATTTCAAAACCAAATAAAAGATGAAAATATTAAGGACATTCCGTTGCTGATACGGACTGAATAAGTCATTCTAGCAACCATGAAATAGCCTATTCTAATAAATTACTTAATACGGACCAAACACAAATGAGAAAGTAAACCATGACAACGCTATTATGTATCTTGTAACAAACAATTGCGCATGTGTTATGTGTGTTCTCACGGGAGGGGGAATACCGAGTTCTCCCTGCAGGCCTCAACCGCGAGAAACGGTGGGCAGTTCAAACTTGAAATCGCCGGACGTCCACTGTGTCCAGCACCTTCTACCATTAACGGCGATGCACCTTCTCCATCAGTATAGTTTCCACCACCGAAGACCCCCACTGCAGTTTGCATAGTCCTGGGAGATTATTCAAGTGAATTTACCGTGAGGCTCATTTAGTAATTAGATACTACTACAATGGCGCTGCCGTATATCATGCATTAGCACAGGATATCTGATAATAACGTATGCTAGATAGGCAGATTGAGTAGATATTGACAGGAGATGCATGTACCTCAGTAGAGGTGAAACAATAACCAACTCAATTTTTTTCGCAATTCCACACTTTGTCACATGCTCTCGCAAGCAATCAACCTACAAATAAATACAAATCAACATCGATGGAACTTGAAAATGCCACGAAAAAAAACAGTTCAATGATATTTGAATCAACATTATCTATCAGGGCAAGACCAAAGGTACTGAACATTTCCCTAACACTGTTAACTGCCACAAGTGCATCTGACCATCCAAAAAGGGTAAAATAATGAAAATAAATAACTGAATATCATAAATGGGGATCTGTTAGTATGCTAGGTGAATGAATCTAGTATCCAACAATTAAATGCATAACAAAATGATGCCACCTTTCATTTCTCTCTATATAAATAATCTTAATGGTTGATACTATTTTACCATGCATGGATGTGCTAGAATAATGATAGCACACAACACCGTTATGAAATATAGGTTACCATCCAATACTATGGCAGTGAAAGACAAATTGAGAAGGGGCTTTTCTAACGTGTTAAACGGACATTTGTGCTTCCATTTATAATCTTCATGTCCACATCACAGAGGAATTGTGATCCTAAACATTTGATAAAAAACACATAATGTGCACCTTCCGAAGTAGAACTGATAATGCATGGGGATTAATTCCCGGAAAGAGAAACAAGAAATCTTACTTGACTCCAGCCCAAAGGGGTAAGGTGAGCATCAAGCAGCGCAGGTGACATGTAGGCCGCATGGTCCTTCTCGCCTTCCACATTATGAATGCCCTGAGCATGCCTGACCTGCGCACGATTGGTTAAGGTTAATATCAGTTTGAACATTCTTCTCTCGTGCAGGCCTTCTATCAACATTAAGCACAAGTACCAGGTATATGGTCTTGCATCTGTGCAGAGGATACAGAGCAGAGCAGGCACTGGCCTCCATTTCTGCCTAGCATAGGTAAAATTATTACATTACAAGCCATGAAGAGCAGGCCTGGGACTCAATGACATGATTCCCCCCATACGCAACCTATCCCACTATTCTACTTCCTTAAGTAGTGTGGCAGATACACAAATGGTTGCA
>JAPCYS010001029.1:0-144065 GCA_028641055.1 Alopecurus myosuroides | reverse complement strand
GCAGACTCAGTGCTTGGCAAGAGAGGTGCGGAGGATGGCACTCATGACAACCAACTACAACTGGCCCTCGTGAAAAATAAGGCAGTGGACGAGGGCAATTTTCTGAAGAGAGGGAAGACAGGAGCAGGGGGAAGAGATCGAGAAGGGAAGAAGACATGGAAAGGAGAGGATGGCGCGTTGACAAACCAACAGGCAGCAACCGGTCCTGGGGCTTCCGGTACACTGACGAGACCTAATGTTTGGTCTCGTCAGCAGCAATGAATTGTATATCGCTCAACTGTCGGGGATCCGGGAATGCCCCGACAGCGAGAGAGCTTGCAACACTTTCCCAAATCTGGAGGCCTAAGCTTTTATTTTTATGTGAGACTAGACAGAATAAGAATAAAGTTCGTCGTCTTAGAAACAGACTAGGCTGAAGGGTTTGTCGGTCACAGTAGTGTGGGCCTTAGTGGGGGTATAGCCCTGTTTTGGCATGAAAGTCTTTCTGTTGAAATCAAAAGTGTTAATGAGAGAATTGATGCGTATGTTCGTGTGTCCCCCCTTGCTCCCCAATGGCGTCTCACCTGTATCTATGGTGAGCCAAGAGTGGAAAACCGACATCGTATGTGGAGTGCTCTGCGAAACATGAAATCTGAATCCAACCTACCTTGGGTAGTAATTGGGGATTTTAATGAAGCCCTTTGGCAAGAGGAACACCAGTCTCTTACTCCTAGACCAGTAGGTCAAATGATGCGTTTCGGGAAGTTCTATCGGATTGTAACTTGTCTGATCTTGGCTTTTCAGGGATCCCTTTCACGTACAACAAAGGCGTGGCAATGCTAATGTCCGTGTGCGGCTTGACAGAGCATGGCATGCCCTGGCTGGCGCGATCTCTTTGCCGAGTCTTGTGTGCAACATCTGGTCACCTCGGTCTCGGACCATTGTCCGTCCTTCTCAGCATTACCCAGAGGAGAGAAGGCCAATACAGAGTCCAAGACGCCAATATGAAATTCTGTGGGAGCGGGAGAGTGCACTTCCAGAGTATGATGCAAGCCTGGAAGGATGCAGGCGCAAAGCAGAATCTGGACATTATGTTGGGACTAAATCATGTGATGGATACACTGCAAAAATGGAGCAAAAAGAAATTTGGGAATGTTTAGGGGAACTGAAAAAAGCAAGAAAGAAACTAGAAGAACTCATGATGGGTGATGCGGATCAAGGGGAGATCAGAAAAGCATGTGATCATCTAAATGAGCTGCTATACAGAGAAGAAATGCTCTGGCTGCAGCGCTCACGCATCTCATGGCTTAAAGAAGGGGATCGCAACACACGGTATTTCCACCAGACTGCCAAATGGAGAGCAAGGAGAAACAGAATAAAACGACTACAGGATGATCAAGGCATTTGGCATGACGTTCCCACTGACATGGAGCGCATGGCGTGTTCATACTTTAAGGAGTTGTTTACCAGGGACCCTTCACTAAACGCGGATAATCTTCTCTCTCTCGTACAGGAAAAAGTAACTCCAGCTATGAACGATGAGCTTCTGAAGGATTTTACGGACAAGGAAATAGGTGACGCGCTGTTTCAAATAGGCCCTCTTAAAGCACCGGGGGTCGATGGTTTTCCGGCTCGTTTCTACCAAAGGAATTGGGACACTTTGAAGGAGGAGGTTGTTAATGCGGTAAAACTTTTTTTCATCACGGGCAACATGCCTGATGGGGTAAATGATACTGCCATTGTCTTAATTCCAAAAATTGATCAGCCTCAGACCCTAAAAGACTTCAGACCCATCAGTTTATGTACGGTATTGTATAAGGTAATTTCAAAGTGCTTGGTGAACAGGCTCAAACCAATCCTGGGAGAGCTTGTTTCAGCCAACCAAAGCGCGTTTGTCCCGGGTAGGCTCATTACTGACAATGCTCTAGTCGCGTTTGAGTGCTTACACTTCATTGAGCAAAATACCAAGCAAGACAGGAACTTCTGCGCTTATAAATTGGACTTGTCCAAAGCATATGACAGGGTGGATTGGGTTTTCCTAAAGGAAGTGCTGCAAAGGTTGGGTTTCTCGTGCCGTTGGGTGTACTGGATTATGTCATGCGTCACCTCGGTACAGTATAAGGTAAAACTCAATGGAAACCTCCTGGATGCATTTTCGCCTACTAGGGGGCTCCGTCAAGGAGACCCCTTATCACCCTTTCTGTTTTTATTTGTCGCAGATGGCCTCTCTATCCTACTGCAGAATGAAGTATGCAGGAACTTGATTGAACCTGTTAAGATATGCAGACAGGCCCCGGGTATCTCGCACCTCCTTTTTGCGGACGACAGTCTATTATTTTTCAGAGCAAACAAGGAACATGCCCAGCGTATCAAACAGGTGCTGGACCAATATACGCTCAGTACGGGACAGCTTATTAACCCCAACAAATGTTCTATCATGTTCGGGGAGGCGTGCCCAGACATGGACCGATTGGAAGTGAAAGAGGTACTGAATATCACTCAAGAGAGCTTTGAAACAAAATACCTTGGCCTCCCTACCCCTGAAGGTAGAATGTCAAAAAGCAAATTTGAGAGCCTTCAAGCATGCCTGGCCAGATGTCTCGTCGAATGGGACGACAACCATAAATCGCAAGCCGCAAAGGAAGTTTTAATTAAATCGGTGGCACAGGCAATTCCCGTGTATGTCATGAGCGTTTTTAAATTGCCCCTGGGCCTTTGTGATGAGCTCACCAAAATGATCAGGAGGTTCTGGTGGGGTGCGGAAAACGGAAGAAGGAAAACCTGCTGGGTGGCGTGGGACATTATGTTGAGGCCAAAGGTTTTTGGTGGAGTGGGTTTTAGGGACATGCGCCTTTTTAACCAAGCTCTGCTTGCCCGCCAAGCGTGGAGACTTATTCAGTATCCGGACACCCTCTGTGCTCGCTTGCTCAAAGCCAAGTATTTCCCGCATGGCTCTCTGATCGATACGGTGTTCACAGGCAGTGGTTCATCTACCTGGCATGCTATTGAGTTTGGCCTCCAACTCCTGAAAAAAGGTGTGATCTGGCGTGTCGGGGATGGTACGCGTATCCGTGCCTGGCGTGATCCATGGATACCTAGAGATAGATATAGTGGTCCTCTGTCCGCCCAGGGCGCTGCCGGCCGCTGGGGTTTCGGACTTCCTACTGCCAAGTGGGGAGTGGAACAGGGAGAGACTCGATCTTTACTTTGGTGGAGAGGACATTGGCGAAATTCTCAAGATAAAAGCTTCAAGAAGGCATGAGGAGGATTTTATTGCGTGGCACCCTGACAAACGAGGCCAGTTCTCGGTCAAGAGTGCTTATAAGTTGGCCCTCGCTGAGAGCATGGCGGATCAAGATAGAGGCGCCACCAGCCGCAGACCCGACGGGGAGAGGCCATGTTGGCAGCTGATTTGGAAGTGTCCAGTACCCCCGAAAATGAAGATCCTTGCCTGGAAAATTTGCCGAAACGCCGTCGCAACGAAAGTAAATTTATTCAAAAGAGGAATTGCTACGGATCCATCCTGTGAGATTTGTGGGAGGGAGGATGAGGACACATACCATGCCCTGATCAAATGCCCCCATGCTCGTTCCCTGTGGGAGGCTATGTCTGAAGTATGGTGCCTTCCCTCTGATGAGGCCCTTATGCCAACCGGACCCGAATGGCTACTCCATCTCCTTGGTCAGATTAACGAACAGCAACGCGCCAATACGATTATGACGCTCTGGAGGGTTTGGCACGCTCACAACGAAATGACGCATGAAAAACCCTGCCCTTCCATCGAAGGCTCCCGTAGATTTCTGGTTTGCTATATGAACTCGCTCCTCTCGATCAAGCATTTCCCTGCTGCGGATCCGACAAAGGGAAAGACAGTGATTAACCAGGACTGGGGCTTCAGGAGAGCTCCTGAACAAATGGATGGAAGGCAAAAAGAACGGAAGAGATGGAAACCTCCTGAGGTGGGTAAAACAAAATTGAATGTGTATGGTGCTTATTCGTGCAGTGGTGAGGCAGGCGCAGGGATGGTTCTCCGTAATCATGAGGGTACTGTCATTTTCACGGCCTGTCGGTCTCTGATGCACTGCTCGGATGCAACGGAGGCAGAACTCTGCGCTATCGAGGAAGGTATCAAACTGGCACTACAATGGACTACGTTACCAATACAGGTTGATACAGATTGCGCGGAAGCACTTGGATTGCTTAATGAGGGGTCCCCTAATACCTCAGCCTACGCCTTCAAGATCAGTTCCATCCGTGATTTGTTAAAAGAAAGGGATGTTGTTATAGCTAAAACGGGCCGCGATACAAACTGTGTTAGTCATGAATTAGCTAAACTTGGTAGGATTCAGGCAAGAACTTCTTTCTGGCCTTGGGACTCCCCCCCGGAAGTCTCCCAATTTGTAATGCTTGACTGTAATCCCACCAATATCTAATACAAGTCCTTTTTCATCGCAAAAAAAAAAAAAAAAAAAAGGATCAAGTACTACAGGCTGTAGTACATGGGATCGAGAAAAACTAGCAGCGAGTGATTTGCCAATGGCAAAAGTATCAGTGGAGCAGTTTTCCGTGGGATTGAACTGACTGAACTTCAGACAGAGCATGCTCTGCTAGAAAAAACATTAACCTGTTCCTCGGTGCAGGAGTTGATTTCTTGGGTGTTACGTGGAGAGTTTTGAACTTGTATATTACATCTGGACTAGAAGGTGAATCTATATATTACATCCGTGTGTGTGGGTGTGGCGGAGCTCTGGTGCCGCGGAAAGGCGGAGGGTTAAAAAGACAGGAACGCGAGGATTGGCCGTACCTGAGTTGGAGGCGGAGCAGCTGTGAAGAGTACGGAGGCGGCGGAGGCGGAAAATCGGTCCGGCGGAGGCAGCAGCGCCCAAGGGAGAGGTATGGAGGTGGAGGCGGAAGGCTCCGGTAGTGTGCCAGTGCCCACTGCCGAGTGAGTGGTACAAGTAGGATCAATAGCAGTTGGCATCTCGAATTCTCGATCCGTGGAGCACTGGCAGCCACAGCCCGCAGGTGCCCAACCTGAAATTAATAAACCCACAGATTCGATAAAGTTATTTACACGTTCTCCGGCATACTCCCTCCGTCACACCACTTTTTTATTTGGAAAGTTAAAACATTTAGTCCATCAAAATTAGTATCACTAGATTAATGGTGAAATATATTTTCATAATATACCTATTCGATTTTATAAATATTTGTACATTTTTATATAAACTTAGTCACACTTTAAGACAGCTTGATGTTCGAAAAAGTTAGAAGTATAGTCTTTTATAGGACGGATTGCATACAAATTAACCGATTTCTACTGTCACTATACTACATGTGAAGAGTTCTCTACCGTCCCGAAACTCTGCTCCTCTGTTTTGAGAGTCCACCGAGTCCCACCAGATCCGCCCCCTCTCACTTGCCGGTGTAAAGATGGTCTAGGGGATGCTCTGCTAGAAAAAAAAGCATTAACATGTTCCCCTGTGTATATAGTAGGTCTAGTTCCTCTCGTTTTCATAGTAGGTCTAAGGTTTGCTGTGTTGCCCCTGTAGCGAATGGCGAGATGTCGTCTCCCTTGCGTCGACGCCTGGCGTGGTCGCTCTTGGACGGCGACCAAAGCTTGGAGAAGCTCTTGTTCATCGTGTTTCCATGGCATATGACGTGGCGGAGGAGCAGATATAAGGGTACTTCTTCAAATAAGCTCCCAAAAATGAGATCTAAAAATGTAGTTTTCAGAGCAGTTATTTTTGTCTTTTTATACAGAGCACCCAAATATCATTTCATCACGAAATTTGCATGTATGCAGTAAACTTTTATATGTTCGTTGGGATTTTTTTTCATAAATTTTTGAAAAGTTTTAATATTCTCTTCGAATTTTTAATTAGGTCACAACTTGTGCGCTCAGGGGCCAAAACACCTCCTCATAGTTGCGCAAAATTGTTTAGACGCGTTCACAACCATGTAACTATCCAAGCTTCCTTGAAAGAAAAAGACTATCAAAAGACAGCGGAGGCCATCAATCACGCGAATAAAGATGTGGGAGGTGCCCTTGATTTTGTTAGCGGCAAACTTGGGCACACAGAGCGCATAATACTTAGGGCATCTCCAGTCGTTGCGCCCCCCCAGAGCCCAAAACGCCGCTGTTTTGGGGCCGCCGCGACGCCAAACGGCGCTAATCTGGAACCAGGGGACAGGCTTCCCAGTCGCTCCCCGAGCCCAAGATTCGGCCCAAAAAAAACAAGATTTGAAACTAGGCGCATTTTATTGAATTTAGGCAAAGTTCGTACAATTTCGACGCGAATTTAAACTAAAACATCGAGAAGTAAACTAAAACTGTGCGACGACTATCCTAGGCATTGTCGTCTTTATCGTCGTCCTCCTCGCGGTCCCCCTTCGCCACCATGGCGAGCCGGTTGGAGGGACCAGCTTCGCCCTCATCCTTCGCCGCGGCGAGCCAGCGCCGCTCCGCCCCGCCTTGCACCCGCAGCCGGTGCAGTTGCGCCTGCTCAGAGGGCTGGCGGTTGCGCCGCTCGCTCTGCAGCGCCACCTGCCGTCGGTCGGCCTCGTACTGCGCGATGATGGCCTGCTGCTCGGCAGATGCAGCGTTTTCGGCCAGCTGCCGGCGCACCTCACGCTCCGCCTCTTCCCTCTGGTGCGTCTCCAGAGATGCCCGAACGGCGGCAGCCTCCGCCGCCGCCGCCGCCTGCTCGAGGCCGCCGAGGCCCTGGCGGTACGCCCCCTCATTCTGCGCGGTCTCGATGGAGTACAAGGCGGCGTGCTGCTCCGGCCATATTGGCTGCCGCCTCCGCTCCCTCCTCCAGCGCCGGGCAGCCTGCGCCGCCTCCTGCTCGGGCGCCAGCTCTTCCTGGACAGGCGGCTGCTCGGGCGCCGCTGCTCCCTGCGCCGGCTGCTGCTCCGGCGCCACTTCCTGCTGTCCCTCGTCGTCGCTCTCGGGCCACGCATCCCAGAGGCGATCCATCGTTGCTAGGCGCGGCGAGGGGGCGAGGAGGAGGAGGCTAGAATCGGGGAACGGCGAGGAGGAGGAGGCGAGAATGGGCGGACGGCGAGGGGCGAGCACCCTTTTTATAGCCTGGCGAGCCAGTCGCTGCGCCGCGCGTGTCACCGCTATCGCCCCCGCCATTAATCCGGCAGCCTTTGACTGGGGCGCATGCACTGGCCGGCCGCGACGCCATTACTCCGGCAGCCTTTGACGGCGCGGGCGCCGAGAAGAAGGTCACGGGCGGTGGATTGTGTTCCCGCGTCTTTTCGGCGCGTCACTGACAGAGCTGGCCCGCGCGTGCTGGGTTTGGGCTGGGCGAATAGCGCCGAAACGACGCTATTTGGACTTGTGGGGGGCCGACTGCTGAGGAAACGGCGCTATTCGCCGCTTCCGGCGCGAAAAAGCCCGCCTGGAGGGGCGACTGGAGATGCCCTTATGTTAGAGGGACCATGTCTGGTAGCCACCCGTGGGATGGACGGAAACCGATCAATGACAAATTGCAAGCAGAATATTCTGATTCTGAGAGGGATATCTCTCAAGTGCGTCGCCCAAATAGCAAGAAGCAAATGGTGCGGCGACACCTGGGATTTCATCAGCTTCGAGTGCTCGCCCAAGCGGAGGACGTCTCGCTTGTCTTGTGATTTTCTTCCTTTTTTTGGCTCTGTTTACAGCTCTTTTGGCTGAAAAAACTTCCATCACATGTGACAATTTTTTATTGGAACCAGAATCTTTAATACTGTAGTAAGGTAAGAGAGGGTACATTCGTGACCTTTTTAGCCACAGAACAAGAGTTGCAGGAAGCTGTAACAATATATTGTCCCCGTCCAAAAAAGAGGGCTACATGTATCATATATGTATAAACCAACCAATTTCAAAAAAATATGTATAAACCAACCAATTTCAAAAAAATATGTATAAACCAACCTTATTTCCCATGAATTTGAGTATGTGTCCAGACAAAAAATCATACAACAAAAATAACGAATCGTGCCAACGTAGCTACGGACTGTGAGCCCTATCTGTAGATTCCGCTTATCTCGCTTCAACTTCAGGCGATGCAGTTCAGAGGTCACCACTGTCAGCCAGAACTGGGGTTTGATAAAAGAAGACAGCCCTGCGCTCTCAGCAGTCTCTCAGTTCTTGCTAGCCTCCTCGACGTGCTTCTCGTCCGCGACGTCGCTGGGCAGGTCAAGTCCCGCCGGTATCTTCCCAGGGAAGTTGAATGACGGGGTATCCGATCCAAGCTTACTGCACCATTGCAAAGCGAACTGATGTTATAAAAAGGCAAAAGCATCAATCAACGGCATAACTGAAACAAAACCAAGAACTGACCTTCTGTCAACCAACACCATCGACCGGAGCTCGCAGTTGTTAAAGCTGTGTACATATAACCAAGTCAAAGTTAGCAACATGCTCTTGTGATGATGGAGTCCATCATTGTTTGAACATTTTAGGGTCTAGCAAAAGAATCATCATCACAGTGACAGTGCAAGACAAGAGAACTTCTGTGGTAACTCAATTTGATCATGTTATCTCGAGATCAAGAATACAAAATTATTTCCTATTATAGAAAGAAAAACGAGTCAAATTTGTTTATACTTTTCAACTTCCAAGTTCCAATGGTTACATACTGCAATATATGCTCCTCGCAACAACAAAGTTTGCAGAATAAGATGGGTTCATTAGTTCACAGTAACCAAGGGAAAAAAATGTACTTACTGCTTGCCGAGTTCCTCTGCTACGGTTGGATGACACTCTTTACCGTACATGTTCAAGGTGTGGAATAAGAAACCACTATGGCTGACAATAGCTATCTCTTTCTCTTCTCTTGTCCATAACCTGCAAGCGCATCCGAGGATTAGTTTAATTTAATCCCGCTACCAAAATAAAATTACTGATCGACTCAGCGAGTCATCTAATATGAGGTTTATCTTTCTCAACATATGCTACACATAAATGCTCCAGCATCTAAGACTTCCTAATTCACTCAATGCTGACTCAGTGATATATGAGAAATAAGCTATTCAGAGGAAGCATTGGTGTAGGGCAGAAGGTATATCCAATGCTGCGCGCAATGCCCTAATCCTTCACAATCAATTATTGTTTTTCTCTAGAACATGGAAGTGTTGACTGAATTAAGATATATGGACAGCTGCTGCCTTCCAGTCCATACATGAAAATGAAGAGGCCAGTAACATATTTCACTAGCAAGATCAATCACTGTCAGGCCAGGCGAGTGGTGAATGAATTGCTTGTTTGGGTGAACAGATAGTGTTGACACAAAAAGGATAACAAAAATGATGTATGACGTGCATATGAATATTATTGAGGCACTTGTGTTTCATGGCTATATAACCGGATCATTAGGCTTGTATTTTTTAGGACATTAATAAGAAGGCACCGAGCAATCTTAGAAACAAAAATTACCAGTCAAGGAATTTCATGCCCCTAGCAGCAACAGACTCATTTGCTTCTCTGACATCTGGTTCCCAAAGAACATCTTCATCGTTCTCTATCTATGAAAGGGTGCGAGAACACATATATTAGAACACCAACACGACAATATATATGAAACTGTTCTAATGAATTAACAAGAGTAGGTACATACCAATGAAAAATCAATGGCAGGAAAGAGAGTACGGTACTTTGTTATGCTGCTCCTTTTGTCACAGGGATGAACACCCTACATTTTCAAATCAAAAATAAAATAAAATATAAGAAATATTTGTCGACAGAGCTGTACTGATACAGGAGAAGCAGAAACAAACAAAGGCATACTACTCACATGAGGGTATTCCACTTAGAAGATAGAACAAAGTAAGCTGAATAGTTATTCTAGCAACTGTGAAAATATCCTATTCTAGTTAATATTTAAACAAACCCATGTAAATGAGAAAGTAAATGATGACAACATTATTATGTATTTCGTAACAAACAATTGCTCGTGTTATTTGTGTTCTTCATGAGAGGGAATTACCAAGTGCTCCCTGCAGGCCTCAACTGCAAGAAACGGTGGGCAGTTCGAACTTGAAATTGCCTGACGTCCACTGTGTCCAGCACCTTCTACCATTAATGGTGATGCACTTGCTCCATCAGTATAGCTCCCACCACCAAAGACCCCTACTGCAGTTTGCATAGTCCTGTGAGAAGTTCCAAGTAAAATATTGTGAGGCTCCTTTAGTAATTACAAACAACTGCAATGCACTGATATATTGTATGATTGTATCATACCATAGCACATGACTTCAGATAATAATGTATACTAGATAAGCCGATTGAGTAGCTATTGACATTAGGGGCGTGGTCTAAATGAGCACTGGAACTGAATTTTATTTTTGCTAGATTCTATGCACATAGGTCATGTACGTGTAACGAAAATTGCAGAGTGCGGACAGCAAAGATATCCGTTAACGAACAAGAAAAAACAAAATCTAAAATGTGCTTGACCATTATAAAAGGTCAATATTATGTGCGAGGATGTGCACCAAGTCTCATAATTTTAGTCCCAACTATGAAGCCATTGCTGCACAGTTCTAACGCAAACCCCAAACGAACCTGCCTAGTTGAGCTTGCTCTTCTGACTGAAGCCATGTTTTTGGTATGCACTGCTAATAACTCAACCACCATTCCATGGTATAACTTATAGATTTGTGACGCAAGCAATAACTAATATTATAGTTGAGATGCTTTAAAGGATACTGACATGATTTACATTCCTTTTAAACAACATGTTTAAAAAAGAGAGAAATAGCATTTTCCTTTCAAGAAAATATAGTTAGGAAGATCAACCTAGTCTAGGTATAAGCAGAACTGAAATTTATACGGGTAGCTCAAAGCCTGAGATGATATTTCTCGAAAGAGCATCAACGCATTGCCAACACTGGGAGAACATAATTTCGCAAGCATTAAATGCTTAGAAGAAGATCAGATGGTCAAGCAAAACTATACCTCAATAGAGGGGAAACAATAACCAGCTCAATCTTTTTTGCTAGTCCACATTTTGCCACATGCTCTCGCAGGCTATCGACCTACAAATGCATGTGAATCAACATCATTGAAACTTGAAAATTGTCACATGAAAAAATTTGAGTTATATTTAAAAACAACATGATGTGTCAGGGTCAGAAAGGAACTCGGTGCAGACAAAAAAAAGCTGAACATTGACATAACTGCCACAAGTGCATTTGGCAAAAGATGTTACCATCCAAATAAAGGTTGAACGTCATAAATGACATCAGTTAGTATGTGAGGTGAATGAATAGAGATCCAACACTTAATTGCAGACCAAAATAAAATTTGTCGCTAAAGCATCAGGACAAGATGGCATATTCACGTTTTTTATTAAAACAATGTTGTTTGTTGACACTATTTTACCATGGACATGATCGATGCCGTGAGCACAACACATGATGTGAAATTTAGGCTTCCACTAAAAATCTTCATGTCAACATCAAAAAGGCATTGTGTCTTAAATATTTGACGAAAAGCACAACCTTAGTTGGCACCCATGTTCACTTTCCTTGGTAGAAGTCATAATGCGAAGAGCGGTGGTACGGGAATTAAATAACGAAAAAGAAGAAAGCAAATCTTACTTGGCTCCAGCCTAAAGGGGTAAGTTGGGCATCGAGCAGCGCAGGTGACATGTAGGCCGCATGATCCTTCTCGCCTTCTACGTTGTGAATTCCCTGGGCATGCCTCACCTGCACGCGTCAATTGGTTACAGTTGATGAGATGGAACACTCATTCTTTCTTAGAGGTCCGTCGTCAACATTAAGGGAGGAAGTGTGGTACCAGGTATATGGTTTTGCATCGGTGCACAGGATAGAGCGCAGTGCCAGCGCTGGCCACCATTTCTGCCCAACATAGATAGATATCATCCATTGAAAAAAAAAAGTTAGGCAGGGCAGCGTAACGAAGAGACAGTTGCATTGTTTGCGACGTGTAAGTTGGCGTAACGAAGAGACAGCGTAATGCCTCTATCCCATGTTCCCGCATGTGCCTCATGTTTGCCAGAATGATGCATTGAGAAGGAGTAGAAAGAATTACATGGTATTTTAAAGACGTTGGTTCACTGTGGCTGTGGCTGGGTTACAGAGAGCATGTATAATATGTGCCGAATTAGTGGTGTTCAAGTATCAGCTAGTACTACTGCAGGCGGTCATTCCCGTCGGATAGAGGCATTGATTTGGCAAGAGCAGAAGTATCCGTTTTCAGTGGGATTGATTTGAGTGAACTTAGAGCATGAAACTCTGCTCGAAGGAAAAAAAACATTAACCTGTTCCTATTATTATTTTCTTGTTCTCCTTTTGTGAGGAAGGAGATAAGTTGTTAAATTTGAATGTATAGTAGATTCGAAATAGTAATTATCACTAAAAGGTAGTGTGTCAACATCGGTCCCTGAAAGCCTCAAAGGTATGCGGAGGAGATCTAACGCTTGCCAATAAGATCTCCCTTGAATAATAAATAAATAAATAAACTCGTATAATAATAAATTATATTCCGGCGGAGAAAGCATAAAGCGCATATCCGGAAGCATCCGTGTGTGTGGTGGAGGTGGATAGAGTGGCGCGAGATCTGGTGCCCCGGAAAGGCGGAGGGGAAAAGGCACGCATGAAGGAAAGGATTTGCGAGCGAGGGGAGCGTGGCGTGGGCGGTTAACCCAAGAGGGGTACAGTGAATGAATCCAAGAGGAAGAAGACAATGGATGTTTCCATGGAGGGAGAGGCGGGGAATATTTCGATTCGATTAACAAACGGGGAAGGAGAGGATTTGCGTGCGGGAGGCCGTACCTGAGGTGGCGGAGGAGGAGCAGCGAAGTGGACGGCGGCGTCCGACGGAGGCAGCTGCAGCGGAGGGAGAGGTATTGAGGTGGTGGAGACGGAGGCGGAAGGCCGGGGCCGTGGTGGTACAAGTAGCAGCAGGAGCACGCATCTGGGCCCGTGTCGCTTTGGGATTAATTAAGTGGTTACGAGTCAGACGCAAATCGAAGAGAGCTTTGCGGTTCCAACTTGGTCTCGTCCTCCTCCTACCTTGATCGCTTTCTGCCGACCTCCTTTGTCCTTTCGCATCGCCGCCGGCAATGGAACACGACCACGCACGCGTCGCCGTCGATCGGCGTCAGCTTCTCCTCCCGCCGCTCCACTTGGATATTTCCACGCGTGTCGTGTCCTGTCCTGTCCTGTCCTGTGTGCTCAATCAATTACAGCGCGCTACAAGTACTGCTTTCTTGAGACGTGACAGACTTTCTGCCTTGTTGCCTCTCCCTACTTACTATAGTAATGCTGGTTTTGGTTTGGGCCAGTTAAACTAATGCTGAGGGCTGAGTGGCGTCCGGCCGAATATCCATCCCCGCTCCGCATCCAACCGATGCACAATTTTTAGGGCATCTCCAGCCCGTTGGCGTTTTGGGCCCGTCGCGACGCCAAACGGCGCTAATCTGAAACCTGTGGGGCAGACTTCCCAGTCGCTCCCCGAGACCAAGTTTCGGCCCAAAAAAACTCGATTTGAAACTCGGCGCATTTCATTGATTTCAGGCAAAGTTCGTACAATTTCGACGCAAATTTAAACTAAAACGCAAATTTAAACTAAAACTAAATTTAAACCTAAACTACTGAAGCCCCAGGCGCTCAGCGATGGCCTGGCTGTAGTCGCTGTCGTCGTCGTCGGGGCCGTCGCCGTCGCGCCTGCTCGGTCCCTGTCCGGGGTTGCCGCAGCCCGCGCCGAAGTCACCCCACCTGCTCATCGCGAGGGCTCGCTGGTACTCGGCCTCCTCGTCGGAGTCGGGGTCGAGCACGACGTAGGCGACGTCCTTCGGCGGCGGCGGGGGAGGGATGCGGCGGCGGCCCGCGTTGGCGGCAGCCTCCTGGTCACGAGCCGCCTTGCGCTGCTCGGCCTCAGCGAACAGGCGGCGCTGGAGCTCCAGCTCCTCGGTGGTGCTCTCCCGCAGGCTCCAGTCCGCGGCGACGTCGTCGGCGACGGGCTGAAGCGTGTTGCGGGACAGCTCCTCAGCGGCCTTCAGGTCAGGCCACTCCTCGTCGTCCTTGTCCTCGGTCGCCTCTGTCTTCGGACGGACCGCGCGCTCGAAGCCGGCGTCCTGTCGCTGGCGTGGCTCGCCAATGCGCAGGGCGTCGCCGCTGCGCCTGCGGACAGGCGCGCCGGAGTTCAGAATAGGGGGTGAGAGAGAGAGAGTGGGCGCCGGAGGAGCTCGAGGTGGCCGACGACGAGCCGCCGCCCATCCGCCGCGCATCCCACGTGGAGTTCCGCCGGGGCGGCATCTCCAGTCGCGGCGAGTTCTTGCCACCAGAACTCGTTCTGGCCGTGCGGCCTCCAATGGGGCCACGTGGCCTGGTCCACCGGTAGGCCTTCGCGCACCTCGGCGATGGCCCGCCGGAACTCCGCGTCCGTTGACGGGAGCGGAGGCACGGGCACCCCGCCCGCGCTGAGGGCCCAGCGCGGCTGCCCGCCGCCAGAGCTCGGGAAGCGCATGTCCGGCAGGCACGGGTAGCCCGCGCGGTACAGCGTCATCGCGCTCGCTCCGGCGAAGATGGCGGCGGATCCAGCCGTTGGAGGCGGCGGCGCTGTCGTAGTTCGCCATTTTGCGTGGAGGAAGGAGAGCGCGGGGGAGAGAGGAAAGCGCCGAGGAAGGAGAGAACAGCGAGGTGGAAGAATAGGGCGGGGCGGCGAGCGGCGGGGGCCTTTTGTAGCCTGTCGGGCATTTATTGCGCCGCGTGCCCTCGCTGCCGCCCTCCACGCCATTACGCCGGCAGCCTTTAACCGACGCGGGAGCCGAGAAGATGATCACGGGGGGGGGTTCTGTTCCCGCATTTTTTCGGCGCGTCACTGACAGAGCTAGCCCGCGCGTGCTGCCGCACAGTTTCGCCCCCCAGGCCGAACCCAGTGGGCTGGGTTTGGCCTGGGTGCCGCGGCGCGAAATAGCGCTGAAACAGCGCTATTTGGGCTTCTGGGGGGCGACTGATGAGGAAACAGCGCTATTCGCCGCTTCCGGCGCTAAAAAGGCCGCCTGGGGGGGCTCTGGGGGGCGACTGGAGATGCCCTTATGCCCACACGCATAGCTTCCACCAAGGAAGCCGTCTTCCCTCCCGCTACAAAGTCATTACCAAATATCTTCTACAAAGCAGATCAAAAATAGAAAGAAAAAGAACCGAAGAGTCAAACTTGCTACCAGAGACATGGTAGAGCGAGGCCGAGGGATACCAATGCTACACAACAACTCCACAAAGTCGTTGTTCAAGGTTTTTCACCTCGAGTCCCCCGCAACAACGCCCTCTCCCTTCCTTAAGAGGATAACGTTACCCGTTTGTCCCCGAGTGACGTGGTATGCTACACGGCAGTGCCATACGGGATGGCAATCTAGCAGTGGGAGCACATGATGGGGGCGAGGGAATCCATAGACGAGATTGAGCACGAGCACAAAGACGTTGAGACATACACACGTTCAGGATCCTCAATGAGATAAAACCCCTACTGCTGCGATGATGAACTCGAAGAAGCATGCGCTTACATAGCGCACTGTTGTGCGTTGTCTAGTTTCCTATTGAATTGAACCTTGGCCCTTCTATGGGCTACCGGGCTGCCTTATATAGAGGATGTCCGTCCGAGTTACATGTGAGACCGGCTGGGCCCCGCCCGCTATTGCTCTACAATGGTCTTCCTTCAGTGACCTCAATCACAGGGCGTGACATGCGGGCGGCCGGTTACTGTGCACGACGACGACAACAGAATATCTTCGGTACGACAGCCTGCACCACATCCACTGGCGTAGTTGACATCGTGTGTGCCATCCGATCATGCTTTGCCACATGCCTCCTTGTCGAGGTGAGCCGGCTCAAGGAGACGACCGCCTTCTAGATAGCTCTCGGGTGCTGGGGAAACCGATCCGTGGAGCAGTCGGCAAGGCCAGCACCCAGCCGCCCGTTGGGACTTGGCCACACCCTTTCTCAAGATATTGCAGACCGGCTCCCCCACGCCTAGCCGCGTGTTAGGATTTGACCATACCCTTTCTTAGGAGATTTCCTGAGCTTCTCTGGATACCTAGGGTTATTGCCCCGACACTAGTCTCCGAGCACGTTGGTGTCTTGTGGCCGGCTACGAGCGAAAAGGTGAACGGATACTAAGGCCACTTAGAGGGGGGCTGAATAGGTGCTACGAACAACTTTAATTTTTCTTCAAGATTAGGCTTGACACAAAGGTAAATACTCTAGATAATGCAACTGCGGTGAATTTACCTATATGACAAGAACAAACACAAACACAATACAAGCACAAGGAAAGGAGAAAGGAAACGAGGTAACCGATATGAAGCACGCGAAGACACAATGTATTCCCGAGTTCCTCCTTGTTAAGAGAGTACGTCTCGTTGGAGGGGTGTGAGCTCGCCACCAAGGCCTACTCAATGCCACAAAGGCCTCACCTTATTCTCCGATGAACCCCGCCACAAAGGCCTAGTCCACCTTTGTCGCACCCGGACTTCTAGAGGATACTCACCGTACGAACTGAACAGTATTTTGGTTGGATTACGGGGCTTAACGGCTCCCGCGTCCCCTTACGGGTAGGCCAGCACTTATGTGCGACAACCAACCGTTACTGTTCACCGTCGATGTAAACTATCCCGTAGAAATCAGGATCCTACCATTGACGTACTTCATACCATACACACATGGTACGTCAACGGTTTTGAACAAAAGGATAACATAACATGCCTCTAAGACACAAAAGATTGAAATAAGTTGCAACTGGCCCTCACTAGGGCAGAGAATAGCAAATACAATCATTCAGAGGACACATGTCCCAACATAATATCATTACAACTCAGCGGAAGCATTCAAAGGGGGTCTGAGTACAGACAAATCCAATTAGGCTTAAGAAGCCGGGAAAACAAAGAAGACGAAGCCCATCCACGTAGGTCCTGGATCCAGCCCTGGTCCAGCTATCTACTCGTCTACAGTCTCGTCAAACTCCACGAAGTAGCCATCCTGGTGGTCATCGTAGCCGTAGTCGTAGTCTGCGTAAACCACAGCCCCAAAGGGGTCAGTACAACAACGTACTGGCAAGCAAGACTCACAGTTCACCAAGGGGTAGCCCGTCAACACCAAGCACAGATGCCTTGGGATCAACGGAAGAAAAGGGTATGAAAGATGCTGCAACTGGCTGCACTAACAAACTATAGAACATACTACAACTTCCGGACTAACAGATAGAGATAAGATAGCGTATCGTAACCAACTATAACTAACCACCAAACTAACCCATCCTGGATCTCGCCCCTTATCCAAAGAAGCAACCCGAGGATAACTCACACAGTTGGATTAATGATGGATCAAGTTGTTGTGTCAATAAGCCTATTACTAGTCAAGTTATCATTAGTTAGGTGTAAGTTGTTCTGAGTACTTGTTAGCCAGTACTTTCACCAAGTCAACCATAACCGCGGAAAACACGGCTTCTCGAGAAGATTTATCCCTGCAGGGGTGCACCAAATTGGCCGTACACGTAAGAATAACCCGCCAGATGGGAAGGCCTTTCCCACCAAGCGGGGCACTCAACACAACTCAACTCTTCTTCTCATCAAGCCCAAAGCACCACGTGTTGTGCGTGCGCGGCTAATCGAACCCCCCGAAGAAAAGGAGGACCCTCATAGCACTGGAAGACCACGCCGCCCTAAATGCCGACTACAAAAGTTCCACCCTGGCCTCGGGTTCGTACCTGCATATGCGTGCATCAAATGGAAAACCCGAACTAAGTGTGGTGATTTGGACGAGATGCGGATCGAGTCAAATTGAGGGGGGCGCCCATACACACTTCCCACATGCGGATAGTGCGCTCATCATGGATCAGTAGACAAGACCCTTTTCCTATTAGGGTCGACACTAGCAGGCCTCAAAACCACGCCGGGCCTCCTGCCGGTGCCTTATCAGCAAGTTATTAATACCTCAAATTAACAGGTTGTTGTTTAACATCGAGCCCCAGAATATAACAGATATAATAACAGTAAGTAGCTGATAACAGACTCGAGCAAAACAAACCCTAAGCATGCTAGTAAGACACGGGCCCAAGCAACGGGGTTTTAGGACTGGAGGTGTGGCAATATCAGGGTTTAGGGTATCATGTGGTAGGTTCGTAACAGAAGCAACGATACATAGGGCTAGCAAATATAGACAACGGAAAAGAACATCAAATTGTTCAAAACAAATAACAAAGTTTATATTTGAAAAGAACATCAAATTTTAGTTGGATTACATGTTTCAAATATTGAAATAGGAGTTAGGATTATTTAATTATGAATTAAACAATATTAAACAAGTTTTAAATGAATTTAAAACAGGTTTGAATTTAATTGAATTTTTATTTGTTCAAAACACAAATTCAAATTCACATTTGCAAAGTTCACACTTTGATGGTTTGAAAACATATTTTGCATGTTCAAAAATATTTTATTTTGAGCTAGTTATGATTTTATCAAATTTAAATGAATTAAACAAGTATTAAATTATTTAGGCAATTTAAATTATTCAAACCATGAAACAAAATTTATATTTGAGTAGGTTATTTGAAATAGCATTGAAAACATATTTTATTTGCATGATTTGGGTTTATTATGAATTAGTTATGAATTTTAGCAAAATACAATTGAATTATTTGAATTCAAATTTGAATTGCAATTTGAAAGTTCCAAACAGTACACAAATAGATTATTTGGAAAGGTTATGAAATTTGGAACAGAAAACATATAAAACTTTTATTTATTGGAATTACAGAATAAAAGTTATTAAAGTTTGAAGTTTTAGGTTTAAATCTGTTAATTAAATGATTTAGGAATTAACAGAAATTCGCAGAAACTTTTGGTACTGCACTGGTAGCCAGCCCCAGCCACTGCAGCGTGGGCCTGGGGGGGCCAGCGTGGCGCTGCGCGCCTGCGTGGCAGGAGGAGTCACTGACTGGTGGGCCTCCTGCGCGGGGAAGCAAAATGCCACCAAAAAGATTGGCGCCGCGGGCTCGAACCCGCGACCAGCCGCTAGGCGCAGCGCAGCGCAACCACTGCGCTACCTCGTCAGATTCGACAGAGTAACACACGCGGACAGGTTAACACTTCATCGCACGGTTAACTGAATCTTTGCCTGTCGACCAAAACATTGCTCGACTGACGGAAGAAGGTGGCTCGCCGGCGTTTGATCTGCACGGCGGTGCTCGCAATTGGTGGTGCGTGGATGTGTGCAGAACGTGCGTAGCACAGAGAGGAAGGAGGAGAGAACGGTGGATGCTCACCACCGGTGTAGAAGGAGGCAGAGGCGCGGTGACGATCTCGTCGGCGTCAGCAGCGGCGCTCCCGTGGACGGCGTCGCAGATGTGGTCGATCTCCGGTGGCGCTCCCGTGTCCAAACCGTAGAGGAAGAAGAGGGCTTCTGGTTCCAGGTGGTAGGTGGCTAGGTAGAGTTGGGAGGTGGCGGCGCCATCGAGAGATTCAGAGGTTCGACTCCGGCGAGGTGGCAGCAGAGAGGGAACGCGTCGGGGAAGAAGCAAATGGCGGCGGATCCGAGGGGAACAGGACCTAGGGGGGCCTAGGGTTGGCGCGGAGCCCTAGGGCGTGTTTTATAGGCTCCCGGGAGCTCGGATCGCCGTCGGAGTGCGGCACTGTCGCGGTGGCACGCTGCGATGGCCGCCGTACGGGAGAGAGAAGCGCTGCACGCTTTTTGAAGCGGTAAGTGAGGGGTAGACGGGCTGGGCTTGCGCGCGCGGGAGATAAGAGAGGGAAACGGGCTGGGCCAGCTAGGTTAGCTGCTGCGCGCGCAGGGTTTTCTCCTTCTTTTCTTTTTCTGTTTTTTTTGTAGAAACCAGATTTGGAAGAAAAAAAGGATAGGTTTTAGCTTAAAGAAAATTTGGAAAAAAATTAGGGGAAGTTCATTAGGCCAAAAGCAAACATTTGTTAGCTTTTATTTGCAAAAGTTTACATGTTTGCTTGCTGTTTGAAAATTAAACCAAATTTAAGGAATTTTAATATTAATGAAAACTTATTGAAAACAATCATTTTTAATAGGGTTACCCCTAAGATTTAAAGTGATTTAAAGAGTATAATGTTGTGGTGAAGTTCATGGATTTAAAAAGGTACTGATTTGAAGACTTGGTTTGAATTTGGAAATGATTTGGAATTAATTGATTAAATTGATTGATTGATTTAAAGCAACAATTTAATAGGTGAACATTAATGAATTGTTTGGAAGCAATTGAGGTTTTTGATTTGCAATTCTTTATTTGAAAAGATTGTAACAGACAAGTATGAAACAAAGATTGATTTTCATTATGAAAACAGATGCAAACAGAAATAAAAATGAGGATGATGATATGATGCATTGCTTAAATTAAACAAAGAACAAAACAACTAGGGAGTTTTCATACTTGGGTGTTACAAAACGCCCCCCCTTGAAGGAATCGCGCCCCGAGATTCCTACTGAGAAGTGAAAAGGTCCGGATACTTCTTGCGAAGATCCTCTTCGGTCTCCCACGTTGCCTCTTTATCGGAATGATGCGACCACTGCACCTTCAAGAACTTGGTGCTCTTGTTGCGAGTCTTACGCTCGGTCTCATCGAGAATACGAATAGGGTGCTCCTCATAAGATAGATCATCTTGCAGTTCGATAGAATCATGATCAACTACACGATCTGGATCTTTGAAACACTTCTTGAGCTGTGACACGTGGAACACATCGTGCACTTTGGATAGCTTTTCTGGAAGTTCAAGACGATAAGCATTTTCTGCACGCCTTGAGAGAATGTTGAAAGGACCAATGTATCTTGGTGCAAGCTTTCCTTTCACACCAAAACGATGAGTGCCTCTGAGGGGAGTTACACGGAGATATGCCTTGTCACCAGGTGCATAGATCATATCCCTGTGCTTGCTATCATAATAGCTCTTCTGACGAGACTGAGCAATCCTGAGATTGTCACGAATGATTCGAACTTTCTCCTCGGCTTCCTTAACAATGTCAGGGCCTAAGAGTGAACGTTCACCAGCTCCAGACCAATTGATTGGACTCCTGCATCTGCGGCCATAGAGTGCTTCAAATGGTGCCATACCTAGGCTTGCCTGGTAGCTGTTGTTGTAGGAGAATTCAGCATATGGAAGGCAATCCTCCCATTTCATGCCAAATGAGATACCACATGCTCTGAGCATATCCTCGAGAATCTGATTGACTCTTTCGACTTGCCCTTGAGACTGAGGGTGGTAAGCAGTGCTGAACAGAAGTTTAGTGCCCAATGCTTCTTGAAAGCTTTTCCAGAAATGAGAAGTGAAGATACTTCCACGGTCTGAGCTTATTTCCAATGGAACACCATGAAGAGGAACAATCCTTGCTGTGTAGAGTTCTGCTAACTGGCTAGCTGATATTGTCTCTTTGACAGCAAAGAAGTGAGCAACCTTAGTGAGACGATCAATGACAACGAAGATTGCATCGTTGCCCTTCTTGGACTTTGGAAACCCAGTAACGAAGTCTGATGGGGGGATAGTAACCCGGTAGACCAACTCCAAGGTGTAACCCGGCCCAAACGACAATTGGACAAGATCCGGCTAAGGGTAAAGGAAACTTCTGGAAGGCCCAAGGTTTGTAGGCCTCGCAACCCGGATTGTGGGTTGCGGTAAGGAAAGTTAGGGTTTGCAAGTAGAAGTTCGAGTAGGACTCAATATGTACCTTGGAGGCTAAGCCAGGGGGAGGGACGGTGCTTTATAAACCGGCCCCTAGGTTTAGTTCGCCAGAGATTCAAGTCATAGTTGTATCACCAATTATCGAGTATCCAGTATAGTTCATATTCGAGATCCGGCGAGTTGCTTTCCGGTTCTCAGACCGCTTTTTGCCATGTCTTCCTTCGAGCTAAACCCTCTCACAAATACCTGTGTCGACTTGCCCCAAGATCAGTTACCCCAGGTAACATCTGCCGTGATTATCCCACGACAGTTGGCGCCCACCGTGGGGCCTGCGTCCAAAGGTGTTTACATCACGGGAGAAGCTCGGAAGAGCATGAAGAACCTCATCGTCGGTGAGATCTACGTCGACGGCCAAGGAGAGAAGATGGTGGACGATTCCGGCTGGGGGCCAGAGTCGGATCACCTCGAAGCTGGATCCGTCGTGACAATCGGCCGCATCAACGTCTTCATCGGTATGGTATGTACTTCCGGCTCGAATCCTGACAATCTTGGATCTGATTCTGTGTCAGGAGAAGCTACCTACATCCAATCGGAAAGAGAAGAATCGATCGGAACAACAGGTCAGATAAAAGAACTCGCCGAGAAGTGGGAACAGTCGGAAGAGTTGGTATGGACCCCGCGCGATCGGGTAGAGAGAGAAGGTGATACCGAGTCTATCCGGGATCTATTGGAGGATCGATATGAGGAGGAAAACAGCGAAGAAGAACGACATGAATTCGTGCCAAGCATCACGCGCCGGGTTGCGGTCTACACGGCTCCCGCGGCCAACGTAAATCAAGAGAGCGTGACCGCGGCCGCAGTCGGGACGGCTCAGGCATTGAATCAACAGCGGGGTACAGCTGACCCGGTTCTGATCCGGGTTGAGGGAGAGTCGGCATCGATTACCAGTCGCGCACCGGAGGAGGAGATGCGGGCAAACATGTTCGGATTCCAAGCAAACCGGACACCGGGGGCGGGTCCTTCAAACCCGCGTCACCCGACCCTGTTCGATAACAATTTGATTTTAGATCCAACCGTCCTCGCTAGAGTGATCACTCCAGAGAATGCGGCGGAGCGGGTCAGAGATCTGGATGTGGCCCGTCGCGCATTGGAGCAGCAAAGAAGGCAAGTGGAAGCAGAGAGACAGGGGATGGCCACACGGCAGCGCGAGTTGGATGCGTTAGAGACTCGGCTCCGGGAGGAAACGTCTAGAGCGCATCAGAGGCACCAGACCAGGCTACCGGCAACGGGCGGGGTTATTAATCCGGCAGCCCTGTTTATCACACCCCAGGATCAACCAATCCCAGCGGTAAACCAGGGAACCGCACCCCCACCAGCGACGGCAGTTAATACAGCGGGAATACAGCCGGCAAATGAGCAGGCCGGGTTACTCCCGCCGCAGGCTAGAATTGCATCCGGCAATGAGTTACCACCACCATCACGATTTCGCACACCAGCAGGTCATTACAACAATCCCATGGACAACGTATATGCAGCGACACTCGCCTTGAATCAGATCCCTGTGAGAGAATCGCCCCATGCGGAAGTAACCCGGCGAGCGATCGATCTACTACACACCGCGGTGGCACAGCAAGCCAACTATCCAGACCATAGAAGCGGGATGCATGGGACGCCATACCCCAGTCAGCAACAGGCAATATTCAAACGAATTCAGCACGGCGGAGGGAAGAGCAACAGCAAATGCCGCCCCCACCTCATATCCAGACAGTACCAGCAGCATCGGCGGCGCAGGCGATTGTGGACAGCTCCAGGGCCAGAAGGGCCGGGACCGGGTCTGTAGCACATGAGTTACCGGTGGCGCCGCACCCCGTGGCACCCCAGCCGGGTCACATGTTTCCCGAGTAAGACCAGCCCCAATCACCCTGGCGGAACAAAGTGTCTCTCGGACGACATCAGAGCGGAACCTTACCCGGAAAAGTTCAAAGAGCCGGGAAAGTAGTAAATTATGAGCCAACAATGGATCCAGAAACATGGCTGAGCAGTTACGAGATGGCAATGTCAATTCGCAATGCATCCGAGAATCTTCAAGCCAAGTTCATGTACTTAATGATGTCAGAGGGAGCAGCAAAGTTATGGTTCACCAATCTGCCGGAAAAGTCGATCAAATCCTGGGAAGAATTAAAAACCGCGTTTGTCAAGCACTTCCATGGAACGTGCAGAAAGCTGTTTACTATTGACGATTTAGAACGATGCGTTCAGAAGAAGGGCGAGTCAGCGCGCAGCTGGGTACGCCGGGTTATGGAGATACTCCACTCATCCACAGATATTCAGCCCAAGGATGCGCTACAAGCTATGGCGAAAACATGTAAGTACGTTCCTTTAGTGCAAAAGTTAACTCGCATGAAATCCAGTAGGAATGCAGCGGAGGTAACAATGGGAGAATTAATGGATGCGTGCAACAAACACGCCGCAACGGACACCACAGAGGAGGAAATTGATGACAAGAAAGCAAAAACAAACACAAGTAGCAGTGGGAGAACCGGCAATGGATCGGCGCCAAGTAATAATGGAAATAGCCAGAACAAGCGCCCGTTTGAAGGGAATTCCGAGTTTGTAGCTAACACGGAGGCCGGGTCTTCAAGACCCAGATCTGAAGGGAATTTTAATACTGGAAATCACAGTGGGGGACATTACCAAGGACCTCCAAGACCAAGTAACAGTTGGGACATATTTAGGATGGCATGCCCGAAGCATAGCAGGAACGGCAAGCCGGCTAATCACTCCTTGGAGCAATGCGCCGACTTACAGAGATGGAAGAATGAGGAAGTAAATAGAGCCATGCGAGGAGCGGGTCGGGGAGGAGGCCCGGGTCCAGGTGGAAATTTGGGCAACGGTCCACCCCCAGCCGGTAACCCGGCAGCAGGAAATCCAGGCAATAATCAAGGGGGAGCAGGAGGTTTTCAAGCTAACCCAAACAGTTGGGTCAATATCACGTGCACACTACTGGAGGCTCTAACAAGGATAAAAGATATTGAAACAGGCGGTCAATTCAGTCTCTTCCGCCGTTCCAAGGTATTTGAGGTGGTCAGAACAGGAGGTAACTTGGAGCAGAAGGGATCACCCGGACAGAGTTGATCACCCGGGAGTTTTAGCATTGGTAGTGGCACCACAGGTCAATGGGTACGAGCTGAAAAAAGTCTTGATGGATGGAGGAAGTAGTATCAATATCCTATACTGGGAAACTTTTCTCCGCATGGGCCTAAAGGAATCTCAGTTGCAAAAGAGTACAACAGTTTTTCACGGGATAGTGCCGGGTCATTCGGCGTGCCCCGAAGGAAAAGTGGCGTTGGAAGTAGCTTTTGGGGAGTCAAAGGACAATTATCGAGTCGAGTGGCTTACTTTTGAGGTGGTTAAGTTGCGCAGTCCCTATCATGCATTGTTTGGAAGGCCGGCTTATGCTAAGTTCATGGCAAGACCGTGTTATGTGTATCTACAGCTGAAAATCCCGGGTCCTAAGAAGACCATTACCATACACGGGAATCGAGACATAGCAGCCGAATGTGATGAAGGAGATGCGGCAATGGCTGAGCAAGCCTGCAGGAAAGAAGAGCTCAAGCATTACCGATCGCAGGTGGACCTAGAGGAAAGGACAATGTCAAAAAGGCCGACTTCTGAAGGGAATAAAGCAAAAACTAGGACAGAACAAGATCCTAAGATGGTGGGCTTCGTCAGGAGCGATCCTTCCAGGCTGACTGACAGGGAAGAGGAAGCCATACCGCCATCTATAGCTAATCGTGCCACAAGGACGACATACCCGGATTGGCTAACAAACCCGGTACTCATCATGAAAGGAACTAGCGAATGGAGAATGTGCATCGGCCATGCCAACGCGAGGCCGATTCTCAGGAATAACTAAAGCAGTGTAACGGACAGCAGGTTTCATACGCGCTCTTTTCCTACCCAGGGTACCTAAGGGGACTGAAAGGTTTTTAATGAGGCGGCCGGCTGACTCAAACTTTTCATATCAATAAAAGAGTTGGTTTTCAAGTCTTATCATGGTCTTTGCTTCAGTTGCAAGTAAGTAATGTTTGTTATCATCAATACATCAGTATCATCAAAATACGTTGCACGTACATAGGTCTTTGGGAATTGAGCTGCTTAAATAGTAGTCACAAACCCGGAGACCCGGCCTTGATGCCTATGAGTTATGAGGGCCGATTACTCGCAAGACGAGTACGGCTGCAATCTTATAACCGGACGAAGGAGCCAAATTTCTTGGTTATTCTTACTTAAGCTCGATGTGACTCGCAACAAAGTGGCATGATCTGTTCACTTACGATTACAATCAAACTATGCAGCCCAATGGGACCTGCTTGACCCTGTTTTTCGTATAGATGTAACAACATGGTATCCACGCGAAAGCCGGCTTACAGTACAAGATAATCAAAAGGGTCATCTAAACCACAAGTCCATGCAGAGTACAAGGCTAAAATAGCCGGAAACTCAACAAGTATTAAGCATGACTTCAGTATTTACGTGAATGGCTATTGGTTGTCAGCTTGGTAAAGAGCAGTTTGCCATCTGAGAAAGGCCACGCCCCCTTGGCTCGTACTTTGGGTCATGGGGACTGGGGACTTCGAAACAGAAACAAACTGTTTAGTTACTAAAGCTCGAAAACCTTGGCTACCGAGTCTTGGGGACTTAAAGAAAAGTCCGCTTATCAAAACCCACGATACTCGGTCAACCGAGTCTCGAAAGGGGAATCGAAAATAAACAATCAAGTATCGAGAATAAGCTTAAAACAAGGATCGAGGTTATCAAAAGCCGGAAAGGCACAAAGTTATCAAGCACAAAGTCACAGTATCAGTATCAATGGTGCACAGGCGCACCGCCAAAATCATATCAGTTTTGAAAGCACGAAAACTAGACATTATCCTACTCAGCATCCTGGGAATGGTCTTCCGGGTCTGCGTCTTGGACCTGCTCCTTGGCCTTTCCAGCAGCTTTACCCGGATTCTTTGTATCAGGACGGACAGGTGGAGGAACAGCTGGTGTAGAGGAAGACGGCCTTAAGCCTAACTCGGCTTCTCTCTTCGCAGCTTCCTCTTTCCTCCTGGCCAGGTCAATCGCCCATCTTTCCAGCATGTCAAAGGGAGGGGGTGCCTCTGCTAGAATAGTCTTGCCGTCAGAATCGTACGCGCTCATGATTGTGTCCAGGTCTATCTTATCGGCCAAGGCAGTAGCCGGGTGGCGTACGTCGGATTGTATAACTTTGAAGTCCTTGGGCGTAAACTTGGGCCCCGTCAGCCTTGAATTCTGGAAACCCGGATATTACCTTGCCGGGTCAAGCTTAGGAAAATAAGCTTTCGCCAGAGTGAAGGCCCGGGTCATGCCGATTCGGCACGACGAACGCTTCCATATTTCAATCCATCCAGGCACGGTTGAAAAGGCTTGCATAAGGTTCTCTTCGCCTGGATATACCTCGGAAGGCCATTTCACGGCATCCAGTAAAAGCTTTGTTCCGGCAAAAAACGTCCGGAGAACAGTCTTTAACGTTTTAGTCTGAGCAACGGCATTGTCTTCTGGAGCAGCAAGGTTAGCACCTGCAATTGATACACAAGAAATCATATCAATAAAATCGACTATCGTAGCAATAAGGTAGAAGTATGCAAGTTAGTCGCAAGCAAAAACTTACTTAGCAAAATGCGATAAGTGTCCGCGACCTGGTTCGACAAGTTCTTCAGCGTAGTTTGGGCATCATTGTACTTCTTTTTGTATTTGGAGACGTTCTTTTTCAAAGTCTTCATCTCCGCCTCAAGGGTTTCTCGGCGCTTCACTTCAGCAAGCAGGAGCTGCTCGGTCTTGAGTAACACCTCATCTGACCGAGTAATCTCCGCCTGCGAAGAATGAGTGAAAATGTAAGTCGGATATCATGACAAGCCGAGTATTATATGAAGTACCGAGCGTAATTACAGCAAGTTATGCTCGGAACTTGGGGACTGGGTGTATAGTAAGAAATACCAAATAAAGTTACCTGATGTGCTGCGGCCATACGCTCTAGGATGTTTCCCTCTGAAGCCTTCATGGCGAGGAGAGCGCTCATCAGCTGGTTAAAATCATCGTTACCCGAGTTAGAGGGCTCGGGTGCCTGGGAAGTTGGAAAAGGAGTTTTTCTTGTAACAGGAGGCGCACCCGGGTCATCCGAATGTCGGAGTCTGGTCCCCCTCCCGCGTTCGAGGCTGCGCCCTTTTCCTTCTCGCTCGCGTGCGAGGCTATTGGATACCCGGTGTCTTGCCTAGCCAGTTCTGTTGGCGACGCTTGCTCATCGCCAGCTGAGGTGAAAGCACTGTCAGTCGGTTTATTTTCAACCCGGTCCTCAACCTCCGTGTTTTCTTGGTCACTAACAACGGCTGTGGCTCTGTAGAAAGTGCGAGGGTACGGTTAATCCATGATTATGAAAAAGGCGATAAAAGTTCGGTATAGCATCAGGAAAAGGACTTTACCCGAGGTTCACCGGGAAGTCCGAGGGAAAGCCGCTGCTAGACCCGGAAGATACTGAAAAATACCAAGCAAGGTGTCAGATTACTTTGTGAGGGAATGTTTGGGAAAAATTCTTGTGTACAGTAAGTACCAGTATGTCGAGCTGGAGGCTGTGAAGTACCCGGGTTAATAGTCTCATTACCCGGATGGTTGCGGGTCACTCTACGCTTAGTTGCGGGTGGCTCCTTCATTTGTAGTCAAAAGGGTGATGACAGGGTTAGCTCAGGAATGACGTCATGGGAGCCAAAATTAAGCACAAGGAAACGAAGTAAAACCTGGAAGACGATTCCTTGGGGTTTTCTTTTGGATCCGGCTTTGATTGCTGGCTCCGGTTCATCTTCCTCGCTGGCGGACTCCACCTTGCCGTCCGATTCTTCCTCCTCGTCTTGGTCTTCTTGTTCTGAAAATTATCAAAGTTATAATATATAAAAAAAAGAGAAGCAGGGCGTAACACATGCAAGGGGATTAAGTATGCACCTTCGTCCGAATTAACGGCATCATCTTCCACCTCCGGGTCTCCGGAGGTAGGAGGAGTACCGACTTTCCAGAAGTTACTATCGGCCTGAGGTGAAGATACCAGAGTAAGGGTTAATATTGAATCAAGAGAAGCGGATAAAAGTGAACTTGTTAGAATCCAAGGTCGAGAGGTAGGAGACTTACTGAGGGGGCCGGGTTCTCGAGGGTGAAGGGTTCTAATCCGGCTATGTTCCGGATTACCTCGAGCCTCTGTCAAAAAGCCCTTAATGGTTTTGTTTGTATCGCTGGGAGCGAAAGTGCTGGTAGAGTATCGGATCGGGTCCGTGGTTTGACCCGAGTATTCGCACATCAGTTTCTCGCGGATGGAGTTGGGTTGAATGCGGAAGTCGACCCAAGTCTTTACTAGGTTGAGCCCGATGAGGCCTTGGGCTGATAAGATGGAGATCTTAGCCAACGAAGGCAAAATTGCCTCCCTGTCCGAGTCAGGGGCAAAGGCATTAAAAGTCTCGGAGATATCAAGCTGACCCTCCGAGTAACCCGGCAACTTCTTTTCGCCAGGTGGGGAGGTGTCCTGGCAGTAGAAGTACGAGAGCTGCCAGTGCTTTACGTGGGAGTTGAGGGTGAGAGGAGGCATCAGGGAGTTCTTGCGGCGTTGGATAGAAACCCCGCCGCAAGTAAGAAGTGCGCCGTCGCCGCTTTCGCGGCACGGTTTGCACTGAAAGAGTTCAACAAAGAGAGCCAGACTTGGCGGAATGCACAAGTAAGACTCGGAAAGAACGATAAAGTGAGTGATGTTTAAAACGGAGTTGGGTCCTATGTCGAAAATGCGGAGGTTGTAGTGGTTTAAGACGTCGCGAAAGAAAGGGTGACCCGGAGGCCTGAAGCCCCGGGTCACATGCTCAACAAAACATATTACCTCGTTTCCTGCTGGAGAAGGTCGGGTTTCATTACCCGTACTCTCCAGTGGATAGATTCCTGAGGGGAAGGACCCCTAGCTCAACCAGTTCCTCTAGCTTGGCCCTGGTGACGGAGGATTTCCCCCAGTTGGCAGATATAGAGTTCGTGGTCTGGGCCTTAACCGGCTGCTTTCCCTGCCTCTTGGGCGCCATAGGGTTAACCTGAAAAAGCGTCAAGGGAAAGGATGTGAGAAATAAAACACGGAAACGGTCAGTTGACTGAGCGTTGGCAAGCGGTGTCAAGGTAACCCAGAAGTTAGACATGATCCGGCTATTACTTTGCTAAAGCAAGGTACGAATTTTCCGGGTGTCGCACATTATTGCAAAACTTGTAGGATTTTATGCATGGACAAGTGTTTGAGGAGAGTAAGCGGTCGCCCGCACATCTATTGTGGGCAAGTAAGCCGGAAAGGAAAGATTTTTATAATATGATTAGGTGACCCGAGCTTAGATTGGGAGTTCCATTTCTAAAATTATGGCCAGTTTAATAAAGTGGTAGGAGAGTGAATTAGACTGTGTATCTTGTCTATTTGAATGAGCTAGAGTGGACCCTAGCGATTTAATTCGGCACGATCCGAGAAATCGCGGGCGGCTCGATTTAGATCTAACTTAAGGGAAAATTGAGAAATTGCGAGGATGAGTTAGAGGAGGACTTACCGAGGGGGATTGAAGCGCTTTCCGGAGGCAGATGGCGCAAGTTTGGTGCCCTTTCGCGGTTTGGCGGGCAAATTGGAGGTTTGGCGGCGGATCTGGACGGCGGAGCGAATCGCGCGGTGGCAGAGCGCAAACGGTGGCGAATGGGCTCCGGTGATACGCGCGGGGCTTCCGTGGTGGTGCACTGAGAGTTCGAACTCGAAAGGAGGAAGGAAGAGGAATGGGGGAAGTAGGCCGTTGGAGTTAGGGTTGCGCTCAAGGGTTTATTTATAATGGTTTGGGTGGTAAAGCCTAGCTCAACGGGCGGAACCCGGGAAATATGGAGTAACGGCTGCCTATTTTGAAATTTGTGGGACGTACTTTAAAGCATGAAGGGAGAAGTTCGGATGAAAAGGAAAGGGGGATCTCCTCTTTGGTATCAGAATTAATTATCGAGAAAAGTGTGAAATCGTGGAGTTTTCTATTAAGACCCATACCTGGAAAATTGGGGAAAGCCTTTGAAGGAGAGCCAGGTTACTGCCTGGACCCCATGAAGTTGGTCCCAGCCATTCGTCAAAGTGTTGTGACTCGGCCTCCATGTGCTTGTGTTTTGATATTCTGCAGGGAATAGCCAGCGCTTCGAAGAATGAATCTCGGAAGCCCAAGCTATTCTGGGGACTACTGATGGGGGGATAGTAACCCGGTAGACCAACTCCAAGGTGTAACCCGGCCCAAACGACAATTGGACAAGATCCGGGTAAGGGTAAAGGAAACTTCTGGAAGGCCCAAGGTTTGTAGGCCTCGCAACCCGGATTGTGGGTTGCGGTAAGGAAAGTTAGGGTTTGCAAGTAGAAGTTCGAGTAGGACTCAATATGTACCTTGGAGGCTAAGCCAGGGGGAGGGACGGTGCTTTATAAACCGGCCCCTAGGTTTAGTTCGCCAGAGATTCAAGTCATAGTTGTATCACCAATTATCGAGTATCCAGTATAGTTCATATTCGAGATCCGGCGAGTCGCTTTCCGGTTCTCAGACCGCTTTTTGCCATGTCTTCCTTCGAGCTAAACCCTCTCCCAAATACCTGTGTCGACTTGCCCCAAGATCAGTTACCCCAGGTAACATCTGCCGTGATTATCCCACGACAAAGTCCATTTCAATCATGTCCCACTTCCACTCAGGAATTTTCAGAGGTTGGAGTAGACCTGCTATTTTCTGATGGACTGCCTTAACACGTTGACAAACGTCGCATTCAGAAACGTATTGAGCAATTTCACGTTTCATGCCAGGCCACCAATACAGTGTCTTAAGATCCTGGTACATCTTTGTACCTCCAGGGTGAATGGAGAGAGGAGTTTCATGAGCCTCCTTGAGAATGATATCTTTGAGACTTTGAACTTGTGGAACTGCAATGCGTCCTTCAAAGAACACAGTTCCTTTATCATCAACTGAGAAGGACTTGAATTTCTCCTTGCCCTCCTTGATGTGCTCAACCATCTTCTTGATTTCAGTATCACGAAGCTGTTCAGAACGAATCTTGTCCTCGAGAGTTGGACTGGCTGTCAAGCTAGCAAGGTAGCCTTGAGGAACAAGACCAAGGTTCAACTTCTGGAATTCTTCATGAAGTGGAGGTTGGCTTTCCATGATCATGAGATTATTGCAATAGGACTTGCGACTGAGAGCATCGGCCATAACATTAGCCTTGCCCGGAGTGTAAGAAATGGTGAGATCAAAGTTTTTAATCTTTTCAATCCATCTCCTTTGCCTGAGGTTTAGATCTGGTTGAGTGAAGATGTATTTCAGACTCTTGTGATCGGAAAAGATTTCAGTTTTGTTACCCAACAAGTATTGTCTCCATTTCTTGAGGGCAAACACAACTGCTGCAAGTTCAAGATCATGTGTGGGATAGTTTTGCTCATGTGGGTTCAACTGACGTGAAGCATAAGCCACAACTTGACGTTCTTGCATAAGAACTGCACCTAGACCTTGGAGAGATGCATCGCAGAATATCTGGAAAGGTTTGGTAGTATCTGGGCCAACCAGAACTGGGGTGGAAGTGAGTTTAGTCTTCAAGAGATTGAAACTATCATCACACTGTGGAGTCCAAACGAACTTCTTGTCCTTCTTTGTGAGATCAGTGAGAGGTTTGGCAATCTTGGAAAAGTTTTGGACGAAACGACGGCAATAACTAGCCAAGCCAAGAAAACTTCTGACTTGCTTCACCGTCTTAGGGGGTTTCCAATCAACAATTGCCTTAACCTTTTCCGGGTCAATGGCTATGCCTTTGGCAGAGATGATATGACCAAGATATGCAACTTCTGGAATCCAGAACTCACATTTGGAGAACTTGGCATATAGACGATGCTCGCGAAGTTTCATGAGAGTGAGACGAAGGTGTTCTCCATGCTCTTCCTCGGATTTTGAGTAGACTAGAATATCATCGAGATATACCACAACGAACTTGTCGAGGTATTAATGGAAGACAGAATTCATGAGTCTCGAGAAGGTTGCCGGTGCATTGGTGAGACCAAAGGACATGACGGTGTATTCATATAGACCGTACCGAGTGGCGAAAGCTGTTTTTGGAATATCTTCCTTTCTGATCTTTATTTGATGGTAACCCATCCTCAAGTCCAACTTTGAGAATATTGAGGCTCCAGCAAGTTGATCAAAAAGGTCATCGATACGAGGAATTGGGTACTTGTTCTTGATTGTTTTCTCGTTGAGAGGACGATAGTCAACCACGAGTCTTTTTGTTTGATCCTTCTTGGCAACAAACAGAGTTGGGCAACCCCAAGCGGAGGAACTAGGCTGAATGTAACCTTTCTCCATGTACATATCTATTTGCTCCTTCAACAATTTCAGTTCAGGAGGAGCTATCTTGTATGGATGCTTAGAGATTGGAGCAGTACCTGGTTCAAGCTCGATCACGAACTCAACTGCTCTGTCCGGAGGCATCCCTGGCAACTCTTCTGGAAAGACGTCAGGGAATTCACAAACCACCGGAACATTTTCGAGCAGAGGTAGAGGTTTAGCATCCAGGGTGTACAGCTGAACAACTTGATTCACTTGGAGAATAGACTATCTGGCCGGAAGGGTGGAACAGAGTTATTGACTTCTTAGCACAATCAATCGTAGTTTTATTGGCCTTCAACCAATCCATGCCAAGGATGACATCAATGTCAGAATTGCCAAGCAGAATGAGGGAAGCAAGGAATATTTGACCTCCAATCAAGATCTGATTCTCGTGACTGATCTTGGAAGTTTGCATAGTTGCTCCAGGGGAGTTTACTACTAGCGGGGAACCCAAACCAACAAAAGGTAGCTTAACTGCTGTTGCAAAGATCTTTGACACAAAGGAATGCGATGCTCCGGTATCAAACAACACTTGAGCTGGGTTAGAGTTTACGGGAAATGTACCGAGAACGACGTCAGCAGCTTCCTCAGCTTTGTCGGCCTTGATATGATTCACCCTCGTGGTCCTCCCGACAGGCCTGTTGTTGGATTTGAAGGCTTTAGCCGGGGGAGCACGAACCATTGCCTGGTTGGTGTTGGGGCGAGGAGGTGGTGGGGGTAGCTGCCTCTGAGTGCACTTATCAGCGGAGTGCCCAGTCTCCTTGCACTTGAAGCAAGTGACGACACGAGGAGGAGCTGGCCTTGGCTGCCCCATTGGAAACCTCTGACCCTGCATCTGAGATGGGTTGGGTGGGCGGGACCAAATCCTGGAGAAGCTTGGGCATTTGGAGCCCTAGTGACAGCACTGTTTGGCACCCAGATGCGGCGCTTCTGCGGAGGGGTGGTCATGTTGGAGGAGGAACCACCCTCACGCGAGTGCTTGCGCGACTCTTCGAACGTCTTGCGCCCATTCTCCTCATTGAGCGCGGTGTTCACGAGCTCCACGAAGTCCTTGCACTTGATGTTGGTGAGAGCGTACTTCAGTTCCGGGTTATAACCTCGGCGGAACCTTGCCATCTTCTTGGCTTCAGTGGACACTTCGTCACCAGCGTATCGAGCGAGACGATTGAACTCGTTCTGGTAGCCGAGGACGTCCAGCTTGCCCTGTTTGAGAGAGCAGAATTCCTCACGCATCCTTTCCATGAGACCATCTGGGATGTGGTGCTTCAGGAAGGCATCCTTGAAACATCCCCAGGTGATAGGATAGCCAGCTCTCATGGTCTGGTAGTTCTCCCACCAGGTAGCTGCCTGACCCTTCAGTAGGTAGGTGGCATACTTGACCTTATCTTCCTCAGCAACATGAGCAATCTCCGGAGCCCTGTTCATCTCCCTGATCCAGTCATCAGCATCCAGAGGCTCACGTGTTGCCACGAAAGCTCTCGGCCCCATGCTCAGAAACTCCTTGATGCTGACTCGCGGAGCATTCTGGTTGTTGTGCTGGTTAGCCTGGATCTGGGCCATCTGAGCCACGACCTGAGTCATCTGAGTCAACAGCTCCGTGAGCGGAGGTGGTTCAGGCGGGGAGTTCCTGGTTGGAGGCATCCTGAATAGACATGCATTTTAGCACCACAATAGAAAAGGATAGACTTGGTAACCGAAAGAGAGATTATTCCGACGCATGAATAGATAACCAACAGGTACATCATCACATGTTCAAATACATCAGAATATCCAACACACCATAAATGGTTCGAATGCCACAGGATAACTAAACATAGCTAGGAACGGATACATCGGTACTCCCATGCTCATCACGCAGGACGGCGGCGAGTAGTACGACGAGAGATACGGTGAGGAGGAATCCCACGGAAGTAGGTATGACGACGATCCACGTAGAGCGGGACTGCTCTGAGAGGGACTCTCGGTGTGGTGAAGTAGAAAGCGTCGTCTCCCTGTGCTCCAAAGCGGGGAATCCCTGTGTAACCTGGACCAAGGTCGAGAAGTGGACCTCTGATCGGCTCGTAACCTCCAGCATCTGGCAGCGGTAACCCAGCTGTCTGAACGCAACGTGCAAAGCACTCGTCTCCAACAAAATCTGTGGTGTACGTCGCCAGACGAGTGAGAGCAAGGTGGAGCTGCTCCCTGACTGAAGCCAACTCCTGAGACAGTGTGGAAGCAACTGCGTCACTGTGCCTCACAAACTGAGCAGTGGTGTGCAGCCTGGAGCTATCAGAATCGTAGGTATCCAGGTTGCCGTGGAGTGAAGTGAACTCCCGCCGACGTGATGTAACCACGGGGGATGTGGCGATAGATAGAATCGTCAAACCCCCAGTAGTCAGCACGGAGGACGGTGAGACTCACGTAAGCTGCCTGCTGCACGACCATATCCACTGTGGAACCTACTGCCTCGTAGCGGTGGACAATGCTCCTGCCATCATCTGACAGAATGTAGACGATAGCCCGGTAGTAGGTCTGGTCAAACTCTCGCTGCTGCTCGTAGACCTGGTACTCTGGTGCCCAATGGAACCCCAGATAAGTCACCATGTCTCTCAGCATCTCCGGATAACCGGCGGTGCTCTCACAGCGAGTCATCCGAACCACCTGCGGGAAGAACCTGAGATCCATCTGCAGATGATTTGGGAGGTTTTGATTAGACTCCGGTAGACGAAATGAAGTGGAAAACAACAGCAAGGTTTCAACGGAAGAAAGGTTCTTTAGAAGAACAGGATATCGAAGCAACATCGGGAAAACGAGACCAAAAGTCCTGAGGTACTACGGAGAACCCAAAACACGTGAAATCCTAACTTGAAAGTTTAGGTGAGAACAGAAAACATCGTTGCACTTCCTTACCAGAAAAGGGTGGGTGGGTGGGGAAAGAAGAAAAATGGCAGAATTTCTACTCTCACGCTTCATTTTTTCCTATATAGCTACAAAATAGTTTCTAGACTCAACTGCGACCAGTAAAAGGGATCCTACAGGCAGACAGACTCTGATACCATTTGTCGCACCCGGACTTCTAGAGGATACTCACCGTACGAACTGAACAGTATTTTGGTTGGATTACGGGGCTTAACGGCTCCCGCGTCCCCTTACGGGTAGGCCAGCACTTATGTGCGACAACCAACCGTTACTGTTCACCGTCGATGTAAACTATCCCGTAGAAATCAGGATACTACCATTGACGTACTTCATAGCGTACACACATGGTACGTCAACGGTTTTGAACAAAAGGATAACATAACATGCCTCTAAGACACAAAAGATTGAAATAAGTTGCAACTGGCCCTCACTAGGGCAGAGAATAGCAAATACAATCATCCAGAGGACACATGTCCCAACATAATATCATTACAACTCAGTGGAAGCATTCAAAGGGGGTCTGAGTACAGACAAATCCAATTAGGCTTAAGAAGCCGGGAAAACAAAGAAGACAAAGCCCATCCACGTAGGTCCTGGATCCAGCCCTGGTCCAGCTATCTACTCGTCTACAGTCTCGTCAAACTCCACGAAGTAGCCATCCTGGTGGTCATCGTAGCCGTAGTCGTAGTCTGCGTAAACCACAGCCCCAAAGGGGTCAGTACAACAACGTACTGGCAAGCAAGACTCACAGTTCACCAAGGGGTAGCCCGTCAACACCAAGCACAGATGCCTTGGGATCAACGGAAGAAAAGGGTATGAAAGATGCTGCAACTGGCTGCACTAACAAACTATAGAACATACTACAACTTCCGGACTAACAGATAGAGATAAGATAGCGTATCGTAACCAACTATAACTAACCACCAAACTAACCCATCCTGGATCTCGCCCCTTATCCAAAGAAGCAACCCGAGGATAACTCACACAGTTGGATTAATGATGGATCAAGTTGTTGTGTCAATAAGCCTATTACTAGTCAAGTTATCATTAGTTAGGTGTAAGTTGTTCTGAGTACTTGTTAGCCAGTACTTTCACCAAGTCAACCATAACCGCGGAAAACACGGCTTCTCGAGAAGATTTATCCCTGCAGGGGTGCACCAAATTGGCCGTACACGTAAGAATAACCCGCCAGATGGGAAGGCCTTTCCCACCAAGCGGGGCACTCAACACAACTCAACTCTTCTTCGCATCAAGCCCAAAGCACCACGTGCTGTGCGTGCGCGGCTAATCGAGCCCCCCGAAGAAAAGGAGGACCCTCATAGCACTGGAAGACCACGCCGCCCTAAATGCCGACTACAAAAGTTCCACCCTGGCCTCGGATTCGTACCTGCATATGCGTGCATCAAATGGAAAACCCGAACTAAGTGTGGTGATTTGGACGAGATGCGGATCGAGTCAAATTGAGGGGGGCGCCCATACACGCTTCCCACATGCGGATAGTGCGCTCATCATGGATCAGTAGACAAGACCCTTTTCCTATTAGGGTCGACACTAGCAGGCCTCAAAACCACGCCGGGCCTCCTGCCGGCCTTATCAGCAAGTTATTAATACCTCAAATTAACAGGTTGTTGTTTAACATCGAGCCCCAGAATATAACAGATATAATAACAGTAAGTAGCTGATAACAGACTCGAGCAAAACAAACCCTAAGCATGCTAGTAAGACACGGGCCCAAGCAACGGGGTTTTAGGACTGGAGGTGTGGCAATATCAGGGTTTAGGGTATCATGTGGTAGGTTCGTAACAGAAGCAACGATACATAGGGCTAGCAAATATAGACAACGGAAAGTATCGGTAACCAATGTTGAAAGGAACACAATGGTTCATGTGAGTGATAACTTGCCTGCAAACCTAGTAGCCGGGTACTGAGCTAGATCCTCAGAAGGGGTGTCGTAAAGATCGTCGGTATCAACGTCGTCGTCTATCCGAGAAGAAGCAAACAAACAAGGCAGAATATAAACAATCATCATCATGGCATAGTGCACAATCAAATATGATGCATGACAAGTTAATGGTTGCCTCAAAATAAACTAGATAACATGATAACACAATTTAAATGGACACATATGCAACTTTGAGTTGCATATAAAAAGCCCATGGATTTTGGTTAGATTATTTGTTTTCAAACTAATCAATAGGTGCTATTGGTTTAGTATGATGCATGCAAAAGGGAAACAGCAAAATAACAACATTAGAATCAAATTAAAATAGGGTGTAGCAATTTAGAATTTTATTATTAATTTAGGGAAATTTTGGGTGCCTTAAAGGTGACACACAAGTATTTGTTGTTTTCAACCATTTAAATTGTTCAAAACAAATAACAAAGTTTATATTTGAAAAGAACATCAAATTTTAGTTGGATTACATGTTTCAAATATTGAAATAGGAGTTAGGATTATTTAATTATGAATTAAACAATATTAAACAAGTTTTAAATGAATTTAAAACAGGTTTGAATTTAATTGAATTTTTATTTGTTCAAAACACAAATTCAAATTCACATTTGCAAAGTTCACACTTTGATGGTTTGAAAACATATTTTGCATGTTCAAAAATATTTTATTTTGAGCAAGTTATGATTTTATCAAATTTAAATGAATTAAACAAGTATTAAATTATTTAGGCAATTTAAATTATTCAAACCATGAAACAAAATTTATATTTGAGTAGGTTATTTGAAATAGCATTGAAAACATATTTTATTTGCATGATTTGGGTTTATTATGAATTAGTTATGAATTTTAGCAAAATACAATTGAATTATTTGAATTCAAATTTGAATTGCAATTTGAAAGTTCCAAACAGTACACAAATAGATTATTTGGAAAGGTTATGAAATTTGGAACAGAAAACATATAAAACTTTTATTTATTGGAATTACAGAATAAAAGTTATTAAAGTTTGAAGTTTTAGGTTTAAATCTGTTAATTAAATGATTTAGGAATTAACAGAAATTCGCAGAAACTTTTGGTACTGCACTGGTAGCCAGCCCCAGCCACTGCAGCGTGGGCCTGGGGGGCCAGCGTGGCGCTGCGCGCCTGCGTGGCAGGAGGAGTCACTGACTGGTGGGCCTCCTGCGCGGGGAAGCAAAATGCCACCAAAAAGATTGGCGCCGCGGGCTCGAACCCGCGACCAGCCGCTAGGCGCAGCGCAGCGCAACCACTGCGCTACCTCGTCAGATTCGACAGAGTAACACACGCGGACAGGTTAACACTTCATCGCACGGTTAACTGAATCTTTGCCTGTCAACCAAAACATTGCTCGACTGACGGAAGAAGGTGGCTCGCCGGCGTTTGATCTGCACGGCGGTGCTCGCAATTGGTGGTGCGTGGATGTGTGCAGAACGTGCGTAGCACAGAGAGGAAGGAGGAGGTGAGAACGGTGGATGCTCACCACCGGTGTAGAAGGAGGCAGAGGCGCGGTGACGATCTCGTCGGCGTCAGCAGCGGCGCTCCCGTGGACGGCGTCGCAGATGTGGTCGATCTCCGGTGGCGCTCCCGTGTCCAAACCGTAGAGGAAGAAGAGGGCTTCTGGTTCCAGGTGGTAGGTGGCTAGGTAGAGTTGGGAGGTGGCGGCGCCATCGAGAGATTCAGAGGTTCGACTCCGGCGAGGTGGCAGCAGAGAGGGAACGCGTCGGGGAAGAAGCAAATGGCGGCGGATCCGAGGGGAACAGGACCTAGGGGGGGGCCTAGGGTTGGCGCGGAGCCCTAGGGCGTGTTTTATAGGCTCCCGGGAGCTCGGATCGCCGTCGGAGTGCGGCACTGTCGCGGTGGCACGCTGCGATGGCCGCCGTACGGGAGAGAGAAGCGCTGCACGCTTTTTGAAGCGGTAAGTGAGGGGTAGACGGGCTGGGCTTGCGCGCGCGGGAGATAAGAGAGGGAAACGGGCTGGGCCAGCTAGGTTAGCTGCTGCGCGCGCAGGGTTTTCTCCTTCTTATTTTTTTTGTAGAAACCAGATTTGGAAGAAAAAAGGATAGGTTTTAGCTTAAAGAAAATTTGGAAAAAAATTAGGGGAAGTTCATTAGGCCAAAAGCAAACATTTGTTAGCTTTTATTTGCAAAAGTTTACATGTTTGCTTGCTGTTTGAAAATTAAACCAAATTTAAGGAATTTTAATATTAATGAAAACTTATTGAAAACACCCCTAAGATTTAAAGTGATTTAAAGAGATAATGTTGTGGTGAACTCATGGATTCTCAAAAAGGTACTGATTTGAAGACTTGGTTTGAATTTGGAAATGATTTGGAATTAATTGATTAAATTGATTGATTGATTTAAAGCAACAATTTAATAGGTGAACATTAATGAATTGTTTGGAAGCAATTGAGGTTTTTGATTTGCAATTCTTTATTTGAAAAGATTGTAACAGACAAGTATGAAACAAAGATTGATTTTCATTATGAAAACAGATGCAAACAGAAATAAAAATGAGGATGATGATATGATGCATTGCTTAAATTAAACAAAGAACAAAACAACTAGGGAGTTTTCATACTTGGGTGTTACAACCTTCCACTATTGATCCCCTTTGAGGCGAGAATCGAATCTTTTACAAACAAGCTTGAGGAACACATCCACAACCAAATTGGGGGCTCCCAACAATCACCAATCACCAACAAGTGTAGCAATGGGTCTAGGTTCTCCACAAGGAAACCCTAGACTATATCCCTCAAGTGAATGAGGGGGAAATGAAGAACGTCTTGGTGGAGATGTGGATCGGGGGCTTCTCCTTCAATCCTCCAAGAATCAACAAGTTTGGATGGAGGGATTGAGAGAAATCAAAGATTTGTTGATCTCTAATAAATGCACTTGAATGTTTGGACGGACTAGATTTTGGGGAAAAGTGGATGGGATATTTATACCCATCCCACAAATCTGACCGTTTGGGGCATTTATTGCTTCACCCGGTACTATCAGACGGCATCCGGCAGTACCGCCCATGCATTTCTCCACCTTGGTCAATGCAGCTTCGCAGACGGTGACCACAGTCGGTACTACCGGACAGGTCCGGTAGTACCGCGATGAACTATCGGACACCCCCGGTAGTTCCGGATTAACCAGAAGGTTGGCGATGGAGTCCAGTACACATTTCTTGATTCTTCCGTGAAAATACGATACTACCAGACGGGTGCGGTAGTACCGCGTTGAACTAACGGATGCCCCGGTAGTTCCGAATTAACCAGAAGGTAGGGCTTCGAGTCTAGTACACATTTCTTGGAAAATCCGGTAGTACCGAGTGCCAAGTGCACAGAGTCCAGTGCGCATCCTGGAAAAGCTCGGTAGTACCGGACGGCGCCCGGTAGTACCGGCCCAGACAGATTACCCACCATGGATATTGAATTCTTCAATGAGCACAAAGGGAATTGCACACTTATAAAAAATACCATGATATGTAATATAAGCTTAGTACCCTGAAAATACTTAGCATACATTAGTGCTCTAATTGTGTTGTCAACAAACATCAAAACAATTCGGGGAAATGCTCTTTCAGTCTCCCCCTTTTTGGTATTTGATGACAACACAATTGTTGAGCAAGGATTTGATAACATTGCACACAAGTGAACTAAAGCAATTTATAATGAGAAGAAATAGCTAGGCACAAGACTTCCAATAGACAGAAAGTACTTAATGAGACAACAAGTCTTACACCACACTCCAACTTAAAAGTTCAGCACCAAATAAAAGAGGTTCAACTAAAACGCAGACACAAGCAAGAGAAATAACGAAGATAGCAAGCTTGTGAATACACCCATGATTATCCCGGCTCAACCTAATATACTCATTCCCCCCCTTTCTCATAAAATGCCAAAAAGGGAGAAGAGGCTAACGTCCCAAGTCACTCCTCGTCTTCGGGAACGTGGTGGGTGGACGAGGAAGGAATGTCGGGGCTGCTCCATGTGCTATGCTCGGAGATCCAATGCGCCTTGGGAGTGATTGCTTCCTCAGAACCCGAGGACACTAGCAAACCCGCTTGAGCCATCATCTTCTTCTGACGAGAAGCAGCCTTCTTGTGGTAGACGTGAGCATCATACAAGCGCTCTTGGAGGTCGAGATGGACGCAAACGGCCTTCTTGGCCTTGATTCGGAACTTCTTGAACCAAGAGGGTTCCTCCATAGAGTCAGAAACAATAGGTGGTGCTCCATCCCTCACACCAATACGAGAGGAAGATGCCTTTTGGGCTGCAGCAGCGGCTAGCTCGAAGGGAGTCAAATGAGCCTTCACTCTAGGCTCCTTCACGGGTTGCTTGAGCACCATACTGCCATCCTTCGTTATGTCCTCCTTTTTGCCTTCCCACCATTTCCTCTTGATTAGCTTCATGATATAGGGGCCAAAGATGGGAGCCCTCTTGTCAATAACGGTAAGCTAAAGCTCTTTATGGATCCAATCCATCACATAAAAAAGTTCACCGGAACCTTGCTTATCCTTGGATGAGGTCAAACACATAGCCATGCACCTCATCACAATTCCCCACACGAGGAGCAAGAATATCCCTATAGATACGGTGAAGAGTCTCAAATGGGCGGATGAGATGAGCAGTTTTTTTCCGATGTACCTCCTTCCATGGTGATGTTGGCAATGGAATTCTTGTGGCTAGATGTGTTGTTGTCATGGCACCTCCATCCACGTGGCTCATGTTCCCCCTTATCTTCATATCCCAAGAGAGCACCAAACTCCTTCAAAGTGGCCGAGAGCAACCTATCCTTGATCATCTACTTCAAAGTCCTCTCTTCATCAATCCCAAAGTGCATGGTTGCATAGAATTGCATAATGTAATACTCAATGCACAGATGGTTGAACTTCATTAGTGGAATGAGTCCAAATTCCTCACACATGGCCAAAGATTCATCAAAGTAGCCCTTGAACTTGGGAAGCCTCATGTGGGGGATGTTGAGAGTATGTTGAATGGTGACGGAGTAGTCCTTGCCCACATAGATATCATTGTATACACGCTCTTGGTCCTTTGTGAAGAAGTGAGGGATATCCATATAATCCCTCTCATGCTCATAATGATTCTCCTCCCTATATTCTTGATAGGCTTCGGTCTTCCACTTGTTGAATGACTTACAAGCAGATTTCCTAGCAACTGCCTTGGGTTGAGAGGTGCCACCACCAACACGTCCACCCCGACCACCACCACGAGTCCTAGCGGTGGTAGGAGCGGGCATGATCTCAGCCTCAGCCTCAAAATCAGCCATGAACTCATCCTCATCTTCCTCAGCAGCCACATACTTATCTCCCGGAGTCTTGCGCTTGTTTCGAGCATAGGTGACCGGTTCCTTCCCCAAAGACCCAGAACCACGAGAATATGTGAAAATAGAGGGATGGGGGTAGGAAACAAGACGAGGGAACATACTCAAAGAAAATGGGACTAAAAACTAGTTGATTCAAGTTTCAACAAGTTGATTTGTCACAAACTTGTGAAGGCGGTAGTACCGGACGACGCCCGGTAGTACCGGCCGCACAAGTTTTAGGTTTCATCCTCCAGATCTGAGCACAAAATCAAGGGCAAATCAACTAAAAGAGACTAGGAGCAACTAGCAAATGCAATTTCCAGCCTATAGTGAATCATCCATCCAATTTAACCGAAGAAATCGGGGATACAAGCATCTATCCTCAAGATCTCATCTAGGGTTCATCAATGACATCAATGGGGACCCAAAATAAGAGCAAGGAGAGGAAAAATACTGGAGGCCATGGAGGAGATCGATGTGGGAGTGATTTCCATGGCAAAGATTGGACTAGAGGCTGGGCCGCTCCTTGGGGCGGCTCCTTTCCGGTCCATGGCGGCCAAATCACAGTCTATATATTTTCGTCCAGGTGTCGTCATTCAGAGTTCTGTCTTAGTCCCCGTAAATTTACTTGTGGTTTTTCATACTCGACAATCTTTATAATTTCTCTTGTATGAAATGCAAACCACTCATACTGGTTACAAGATTTTGCTTTACAATAGAAGTCGAATGATGCATGAATTAATTAGCACACATGAAGCCGATGATGCACACAAAGTAAACTTGCAGCAGGTGATATATTTCGTTAGCAGGGAAGGATCAAGAAGCTCAGACTAAGTCCACATGTTTTTCAGTGCACTAAATCTTTGAAGTCCAAAAATAAGAACTTTAATCCTCTTCCATTATTGTTCATAAATAAAACTTACAATACTTGTGTAGTAACAAAATTTAATCACGTCTGATGTTATATCAAATAAATAGGTAATAACAATGTCACAACCTACGTCCAAAATCCTTTAGCTTACTATATGTAGATAGAAAAACAATGCATTTTATCCAAACACAAAAACAACCCAGTCTCAGTATCACAGTGAACTAAGGCCAAGAGTTAATGGAGGTGCCGGTGGGGGTAAACAGTCCCACATGTAGAGCAACTCCCGTGCATCTTCTTTAACATGATCTTCTCTTTGGCCTTGTTGAATTCAACATATGTCAGATATACACAACAAAAAAGGGAAACCCATAACAAGGAGGATTAATTTCGATTGATGGAAATTTATCAAAATAAGAGATGTCAGAACTGTATGGCCAGGAGTAGGTTCAACCATGTTGAATTTTCATTTATCTTAAGAACAGTGGTACTTTAATGCAAAGCAATAATCAAAGGCAGTGCAGAATATAGTTGTGCATAAGTCATCAATCAAGAAAAGGACAGCAGAAGACCATAACTATAAGCTTGCCAAATCTCTGAAGGACCAAAATTGTAAATGCCGCGATATAAAGATGGTTACACAACCCTTAGGAGATGTGCTTTCCAAGTGGAGCTTTCATATAAACTTAAGGAACACAACATCATGAAAAAACATTTGTAAAGCCGGATCAAATTACAGTTTGATGTAAAATAGAAACTCACTCTTTCCAACCAACCGGAACACAGTAAAACAAGTCAAGTATGTACATGAGATTTGCTGCAACTATCACCTACATGACAACCAACACTATGTTGACAGTCGTTTAATTGTAGTATTTGCTTGCTCAGATAAGAAAAAAAAATAGTAGATGTTATGGGTTTGTATTCAACTTACGGAAAGTATGAGTTTTCAAACTTCAAAGGATCATAAGTCCATGCACCATTATACCAAAATCATTCAGGGTGTGCATTTCCCTAAGAGAACAAATTCCAATATTAAATACCGTGTTTCTGATGAATGGGCGAGCTTCTAATTCAAAGAATCAACAAGCACCAGATTGTGGCACCAGATAGAGCTACAAGCCCATTTGCTAAAAAATGCCCCTTAGTTGTGGTGCCCCTATTCATACAGGGAAACAAACCCCAGTACCAAGATATATGCAGCAAGTAATAACGATAGGCACTGGAATAACAACAGGAAACTAAGACATTTGTTTAAGTGATTGGTTATATATATGGAAAAAAGTCAACTCTTGTATAGAAACAACTGAAATAAGACCAAATGTTGGTGATGAGGGGAGATACGATTAGTCAAGACACGAGATAGTTGAAGAAAATGTGGTGTATTTGAACAAAATGTGAGGAAAAGTACGACCGGACAAATCACTTGCATGAAGTACCAGCAAGTATTATATGCCAAAGTATGAACTTGAGCAGACCAGTGTGGAAAATATACCATAGGAGTAGATGCACATAACCTTCTAGATCACATTTTTTCTTGATATATTAAGGAAGCAAGAAGCATGTTGACATGAATTGATGAAAAATATTGACCACTAAAAAGAAAATTTTGCTGCTGTGACCTCTCTTAGCATCAAGAAGATGCCCTTCCCGAGGGCAAACCCAGGAATCCTGATACATAATGAGAGCAGTCAATATTTGAGCACCAGGAACAATGCATCCAATTATAAGTAAATGACATTGCACATAGACATCTGCCATAAACAAACTCAACCAATATGCAAGTAAAATCTACTTAGCAACTCGCCTGAGAATAGAATTTACAGTTTCACAACAGCGATATGGAGCAGCATTTACGATGTGTGGAAAAATACTCCTTCAGTTTAGTACAAAAGCAACTGAAGCAAATTCCCAAATAGATAAAGAGACGAATCAGTGACACCAAAACTCATATACATGTGTTCAGGATGAAATTATGAATGCCCTGGCAGGGATTACCATTTAACGAGACCTGCTCCTGAGATAATGGTAGGCGTTCTACATTCGCAACACGTATTTGCACTCCAGAAGATCTTGACCAAGGATCATCTCTGGTGTTCAACCTTCAAAGATCTAGGTGGTTAGAACACTACCTAAATACAAATCGTATAATATATATGTGATTACACACCCATTTCAAAAAGTAATACATATGTGCAAGAACCAAAGAATGAAAAGCGGTGGGATTCAGAGTAGCCTCAGCAAGCCAAGCAGGAGGCCATCGCCTGTAGCCTGCTTACCTAGTTACCTCTTGTACTCTGCACCAGCCAGTCCCCACCGCCGCGGACGACGATGTCGTCCGACGCGCTGCTGCCGATCCAGAGCCCCAAGGCCGTCGTCGACTCATACGGCGCCTTCCTCGGTGCCGCGGTCCTGGAGTCCCTCGCCACTTCCGACGACCCTGCGTCGCTCTCCTCCACGACGATGACGTTGCCCGTGCCGTCTCGGGACGCCTCCGCGGCACGAGCTCGGGCTTCGGGCACGACGTGCTCTGCCGCTGGCCCTACAACGTCTTCCAATCAAATCATTCCTACACGGCCATCGGTGGCCTAGTCACAGAAAGTGGTGGTGCAGGGATGACGGTGTAGATACCTCCATGGCCATGTACAAGGCCAGGGAGAGGAGGCGGAACGACACCGGCGGCAGAGGTCCAGGAGGCGACTGGAACGGACGAGAGGAAGGAAACCAGAAGGGGAGAGAAGAAGGTTGCGTACACCAGGAAAGAGAGAGGAGGGTGGCAACGTGTGGCTCGATGCGAGTCTTTATCTCTTTGTTTCTTTCCAACGAAGGAATTCCTATGGAACAACTCACATGTGACGCCTCCTGATATTTACATGTGGGACATCCCGGAGGAACGGGCCCGGCGACAGCTACACGAAGAGATGTCGAGCAATTAATTGGCGAGGTGGTTTCACCTTTCTTTATCTCTCTGCAACCAACCACCACGCAGAAAATGGGTCAATCAAAAACGAGCCACGCCCACCAATCTCTGCGGCAGAAAAGACACGGGTCTGCGCTCGCCAGGGCATGTCCGGACAATAACACTTCCCTCACACCCGATACAACATGAGAATAGCTACAAGCTGTATGACAAACAGGACCCACCCAGGCGTAGCCCCACCAGCAGCCACACACTGTTGCGCGCGCACGCCGGCCGTGGGCCGTTTTCTCTGCCGCTGGAAGCATGCCGAACGGGGACAAAACAACAGAACAAAAGATACAGACAAAACGAAAACGTGAACCAGACAAGGAACGAGGCACACGCTCTCTACCGCTGCAAACGACCTGACACGGAACAAACGAGCGCATGGAAACGCTCCAAACGCGCTGACACGGAAAAAACGACCGCACGTAACGTACGGTGTGGACAGCCGTAGAAGCGCGGCAGGTACTACGCGATTACTTGTCTTAGATGAGTCAGTGATCGAGAATTATCTTGGGTGCATATCCGTCGGTCCTCCTCTTCACCGCTCCCTCCACCTCGCGTTGCACCATCTTGGTCATGTGCTCGCCTTCTTTATCCTCCAACGTCAGATGCACCACCTTCAGTCCTGCGAGATTTTCCACACCGCAGAGGCCCTCCAGCATGCTGAACCGCAGCTCGAGCCTCTCCAGCTCTGGCATGGCTTTTTAGGAAAAGCTCAGCACTGGCAAGAGAGGAGCACAGAAGCGGAGAAGCTTAAGGCTCTTGAATCCAACACCTGGGACCGTGATCTCTCCATCAGAGGACAGCTTGTTTTCTGCCAGAATGGTCATTGTTTCAGAATCCTGCTTCTCTGCCCTGAATGAGAAAGTGAGAGAGAACAGTGCCTCTAGGTTGCTAAGGTGCAGCAAGGTGTCTGTCCGGAGAGCTTTTCCAACTGGGAACTACCCCCTTTCCATTAATTTTCACCAACGGAAATACAGGGTTCAACGAAATACAATAGGAAGAAGAAGGGGGTAGATAACTGGTAGGAAAACCCGTTGTGCTGCGCACTCGGCTCGAGCAACGCACTACGGGGCAAAAAACCTACCACCTAAACTACCAAAACGAACATAAGGAGTCTAGTCCAACACACCACATACAAAGCTGTTAATGAAACAAAGGACACAAAACGACACTCCAGCCGACCAAACCATCCAGAAAACAACCAGTACTCAAACTCCAGCAGAACCAAAGGGAAGGGAACTACTCAGGCTTCCGAACCATCGGTGATCCTAAGCATCACCCGATCACCACCCAGCCCAGCGCCCCCAGCAGTGTAGTGCGCCGCCAACGAAGCTGCTTTGCGAACCAGCCGAGCCGCGCCCTCCTTGATCTTCTCGCAATCTCCAGAGTCGTATAAACCTGTCCAATAACAAAGCAAAGAGCACACATTGTATACAGTCACAACAGGGGATCTCACAATTTTTTTGTCGAAAGTGATGGCATTCCTGATGGTCCAAACGGACCAACAGACCGCCGCCAACAAAAGCATATGGAACTTCCTATCTCCTGGAAAGAACATGTGTAACCAGGCTATACTTTGCCAAAGTGACTTAGGACAGGAGGAAGATCCAACAACAGACCCCAAAGTCCCCCAAACCACTTTAGCATGAGTACAAGTAAAGAAAAGATGGTTAGCAGTTTCCATATTGTCACAGAAAGAGCAAGTAGGATTCCCCAACCAATTTCTCTTCTTCAAATTATCTCTTGTCAACACAGCATCACGAAATAATTGCCAGAGGAAGATTTTTATTTTTAACGGAATCTTGGCCTTCCATATCCACTTATTGTTAGAGCCTGATAGTGCAGATTCCAGGAAATAGTAAACAGACTTTGTCGAAAACCTCCCGTTAGGATTCAACGACCAAATCACCTGATCATCCCGATCCATCTCTGACCGAGTCTCACACAGACAACAATATGATTCCATTGGTTAGACAAGGTAGGGGTTAAGCATCGCCTAAAAGGAGCAATGCAATCAGCATTTAACATTTTCTCCACTGTCCAGTCTTGTTCATGACAAATATTAAACAACTCAGGATAGGATACACAGAGTGAGTGCTCATCAAGCCAGGGGTCTAGCCAAAATCGAACTATATTACCTCTATGTAGCAGCACCTTTCTCCCAGCCATGTAGGTGTCCTTAACCTTCAACAGAGCCTTCCAACAAGGAGAATCAGTTACTCTACTTTTCACAGAAGCCACAGTTTTATTTTTAAGATATTTAGCCTTGACAATTTGTTGCCACAAGCCAGATTGCGTATCTAATTTCCACCACCACTTGCACAGGAGGCTAATGTTCTGCCTATGCAAATTTTTAACACCCAGACCACCTTTTGATTTCGAGCGACAAACCCTGTTCCACTTAACCATATAATACTTTCTCTTTTTGTTTTTACCTGACCAAAAAAACCTCCTCCTATGCTTATCCAATTTCTCAATGAGGGTTTTACTTAAGAGGAACATCGACATAAAGTACATAGGAATCCCAGTTAAGCTAGAATCAAGAAGAGTAAGTCTCCCTCCCGAGGAAGCAGGGTCACTGATCCAGGTGCCCAACTTTTTCACCATCCTACCGTCAAGAAAATCCCAGTCAATCATTTTCAAGTTAGCAAAGGAAATAGGCACCCCCAAGATATTTTAGGGGAAGTTGACCCACTCTACAACCAAACATATTAGAATAGAAAGAAGCAATCTCATTATCCCCCCCAAGAAGATAAACCTCACTTTTGTCAAAGTTTATTCTTAACCCCGACATCATCTCGAACATGTGCAAAAGAAGTTTCAGGTTCACAGCTTTCTCTTCATCATGAGATATGCTTAAGACCGTATCATCGACATATTGTAAGATTGCCACACCATTAGGAATCAAATCAGGGGCCAACCCACAAAATAACCCATTAGCTTGAGCCTGTAAGACCATCTTAGTTAAAATTTCTCCCACCATATTGAACAGGGTAGGGGATAGTGGATCTCCTTGCCTAACCCCCTTAGCACTTTGAAAATAGGGTCCCACTTGATTATTGAGTTTCACACTTACAGTGCCATTGTGCAGGATTTGATGAATCCAATCACACCAATCAACGGAAAACCCTTTGGCTCTAAGACAACACAACAAGAAATCCCAGTTTACTTTGTCGTACGCCTTCTCGAAATCGAGTTTCAAAACGATGCCGGTGTGCTTTTTGACATGAGTGTGATGCATGATTTCATGCAAGGAGCAAATTCCGTCCATAATATTTCTGTCTTTTATGAAAGCACTCTGATGAATGCTAAAGAGCTTATTAGCCAAAGGTTCCAACCTAATAGTAAGAGTCTTAGTAATTAGCTTGTAAATACATCTAAGGAGACAAATAGGACGAAATCGTTGAATTTTGCTAGCATCAACAATTTTAGGAAGCAAGGTAATAACCCCATAATTCAACCTTTGAACATCCAGACACCCACGATGAAAACAATGAAAAAGTCTCATAATGTCCTCTTTCACCACTTCCCAGCAATGCTGATAGAACTCCGAAGGGATGTTATCCGGCCCAGGTGCCCTATTCGGTTCCATCGAAAATAAGGCATTTTTAACTTCTTCCACCGAGAAAGGTTTGATGAGTTCTTCATTATCATGTTGTGAAATTTTATCATCCTCCGACCATAAAGTAGGAGAAAGGGAGAACATATTCCCAGGTGCAGGTCCAAATATCGTTTTATAATACGAGGTGGCAAGCTTTAACAGGTTATCTGTCCCCTCCACCATCACACCATTATCCTCGAGGGAGTGGACTTGATTCTTTCTTTTTCTACCATTAGCTATTTTATGAAAATAGGAGGTGTTTAGATCACCTTGCAGCAACCATCTAGCATGTGATCTTTGATACCAGTAGGATTCCTCCTCAACATTCATATTAAGAAGTTCCATATGAATAATGGATCTCCTACACATATCATCAGGAGACAGATCTCTATCTTCCCCAAGTTTTTGAAGAGCCTCCAACTCTTGCTTCAACTCTTTTTTCTTCTTCTTAAAATTTCCAAACACATTCGACCCCCATCCCTTAAAATATTTCTTGAAACGTTTGAGCTTAATATTGATAATATCAATAGGATCCATACTATTAACAGGTTTGGCCCAAATATCAGCCACTTTAGGTAAAAACTTTTCATTACTTAACCAAGCAAGGTCAAATTTAAATTCTCTTTTACCAGGCACATGAGGAATGTCTCCAGAATCCAACACCAACATGTTGTGGTCTGAAATATCTTTAACAAGTTTTCTAACAGACACCAAAGGGAACAGATTTTCCCAAGCAGGAGACATTAGTATACGATCAAGTTTTTCCAGTGTTGGATTTTTTTGTTTATTGGACCAAGTATATTTACCACCAATCATATCAATTTCCCTCAAACAATAGGAATTAATAACCGAGTTAAACACATGAGATGAATGAGGAAGAACAGTGGGTTTGTTTTTTTCGGACACATCTCTAAGAATATTAAAATCTCGCCCATAATGAAAGGGCAATCAATTATATTACAGAAGGATGCAACTTCAGCAAGGAAACCATCTTTTAATTCTTCATGAGCAGGTCCATAAACAATTCCACAAGCCCATCTACATTTTTTAATTTTGTCCCACAAATAAACTAGTATCATATGCTCTCCCAATTTCACATTCTGTACTTCCAGGGTGTCATATTTAAAACCACAAAGAATTCCCCCCGATTTACCAATAGAAGGGATCCATTTCCAAAAGTATTTATTGAAGGGGTCAAGTTTTTTAAAGAAACCAGGAGTATATTTTCTTTTCATAGTTTCCAGGATACCAAAAAATCCAAATTGTTCTCTCCAATAATGTCAAGCAAGCAAGTAGAAACCCCTTTTTACCCACACCCCTAATATTCCAAATGCCTCCAATCATTTAAACTTGTCAGGTATTTTATTTTGCCTAATGGGCCTACCAGGAGCCATGTTAGCCACATCTTGTTTACTTTGCCCTCTAGTATTGGGCCTGGATACAACAACATTTGCATTTCTCTTAGATTTCTTTTTTCTCTTTGACTCAACCACTGTAAATGACTCATCCAATTCCCCATCACTCAACCAAGTAAGACATAGAGGAGTCCTCATACCATGATCATGAACAGTAACTAAAGGTATCTGAGATACTTTATTTTTTTCAACCATACAATCTCTAGCTTTTTCTAGTTCTCTAAGCAAATCAATATTATCAAAGTTATCAGAAGGGATATCCACTCCCATCATTTTTGCACGTGCCATAATTTCCAGGTTTGATAACACAAAAAATAAATTAGATGACTGGGCACAAGAAGAGTACTCACATTCGAGGTTTCTCTTCTTCGATGCAGCAGCCGCTTTCTCCATGATGTTCTCCATCTTCTCAGCTTGGTTGCGCCTTTCAGCAACATCTACATTATCACAGATAGGTTCCCTGCACTCACCAGCCCCAGATCCAGAGGATGGAGGAGACTGAACCGAATAAGCATCTGGTGCCTGAACACCAACAAGGCTATCACTTTCCACTTCAGTGACAATAGGCTCCACTGGCCAAGTTTCACCTACAACTGCAGCAGCATATGACAACACCAGTTCTTTATCATTTCCAGTTGACTCACTCACAATTGTCTCTTTTTCAATCACAGGAGTAATAGGTGCCTGCACCACACTCTCTACAGGAGATTTCATTTTTTTTCTTATCTTTAATTAGGCCTGCGCCAATACCAGGAGACTCAATTATATTTTGTTGCACCATGTTGTTATCAGGATGCATTTTTTCCACTTCAGGATGATGAACAGCAGGCTGCTGCTGCTCTGATAAGGCATTTTCTTTATCTCTATTTTCCTTAGCTATCATGTTAACTAGAAGTATACCCCGCGCGTTGCAGCGGGATCCATTTAGAAATTATAATAAATTTCATATGCACCATTTCAATGCAGAGGGTGGGGATCTCAAAGTCATTTTCAAAAAACACATGTATGATAAACATGTAAATATTAGTTGATCTCGAGATAGTAAATTTTAATAGACATGTGATGAGTATGTATTATAAATTGTTTATTTGAAAAATTGGATGATTTAATAAATGGATGATGTGTAGGTTGCATGTAATAATTAATAAATATTAGTGAAGATGACATGGACTATTGATTGGCTAATAGGATGGATGATGTGGATACCTTGCATGTTGAGTTAGAAAAATAATTAATGCATTTTAGTGGGGTTTTGCTTTATAAGAAGTACTAGAAGAATACCCCGCGCGTTGCAGCGGGTATCTCTTTAAAAGAAAATCTATAAATAAAATGGGTATAAGGTGTATGAAACATTTCATTATAAAGATTCAGTTAATCACACAATCGATATACTAAATTTAATTCGCATGAAATTGTTGTATATTTTGAGAAATAAATATTAGTGACATAGATAATTATATGGTTGAAAAAAGATGGCATGGTTATGTGGCATGAAAATATGTAATATCACAATTATTAGTGGAGATGACATGGCTAATTGATTGGCTAAAATGGTGGATGATGTGGATAGCTTGCATGTTGAGATAGAAAAATCATAAATGCATCTTAGTGGGGTTTTGCTTTATAAGAAGTATAGATAGATAGATGAGGAGATCATCATCCTCCTCGCTCTCATCATCTGACTCATGCTCAGGCACCACAGGCAGTGCATTGCAATATGACTTACCAAACCCTGTACCAGTGTAACTGACAGAGGTATTCTGCCCCTCGGAAGATGTAGCTGAGTCACCCCTGTACTGCTCGTTCCTATGTCTTTTAGGAGATGGATTTAAGGAATATTCACCCACAGGAATAACTTTTTGACTAGCAGGAGGCCCTTGCTCAACTATGTTATCCACTTCATATAGGAAATCATAGAAATAATCTCCAAGAACACCTTCAGCTGATTTAGGTATCTTGGAAATATCCCTACAACCTAGGAGGATGCGGAAGTACTCAGGTTTGTGTAAAGATGCTTGATCTATTTCTAATGTCACACCCACTAACGATCCAGCATAGGCAACGTTAGCGTCGCATCGCTTATCAACAGGGATATTACGGATTCTAACCCAGGCCTTATTGAGAACCCCTTTTGCGCCCACCGCTGCTGACCAGGGAGCAAGATGCAGCACGGCATTGGAAATTTTCATCTCCATACGCCCCCAAAATAACATGTCCTCTCCACCTCGCGTGCACTAGGAAATCTCATCGTAAACTGGTTGTTGTTAATTCTTCTCGCTGTGCACCTCCAGCTAGAACGCAAGTACTCTGTGAATTCTAACTCGAGCTCTCTAGATGTAGGATTCCCTTCCACCATAGTAATCACTAGGCTAGATGACTTTTCTTTTTCTTGTTTTGCAGGAGACGAATCAGGGAAGAAAAAGAAGCCCTTCCCAGGGGATTGAAATCCACACATGGCCGCAACACAGTTCCAGGGGAGAACAGCTTGACACAACACCGCCATATGCCCTAATTTGCCGCATCGCTCGCATCTTATCGTGGGGCATCTCGCAGCATGGTGACCACTTACGTTGCAGTTGTGGCATGGAGTATTTGCCGTAGGTGGAGACGCAGTAGACCTCGCGGGTGGCGGCGGACCCTTGGCCGCCTGCTTGGCCTTGTCCTTGCCTTGCAGCTCCCTTGCCACCGCCGACTCCCACCGCTCGGATCCCGACCCAGCATGGCCACCGCTGGACCCGGGAGGATGGTCTCGGTGCCACACCAAGTTGCGCCCCTGGGACGCGTCCTGGCCACCGCCGTTGCGCCCTCCTCCACCTCCGCCTCCGCTTCCTCCTCGTCGCCCCGCAAAGCGACCGCCGCGATCTCCCATCGTCGAGGTAGATGGAGCCCGCGGCTTGTCCTGACGGGGAGGTGACGCCGCGACCTGAGCGAATGTCCTTTGATCTCCCTCGCCTTCCACCTCCACCAGCCAAAGGAATCTCCAGTCGCCGCCTCGTCGGGAACCCTAGCCGCACTCCAGAAGTGGGAGAGGAGGTCTGGGAGATTGAATGAAGTCGTGGCAGCCCCCCGCACCTTATCCCCTCCCCCTCCTGATTTTCCCGGCATGGTACTGTCGCAGTTGGGCCTGGGCTATCGCCCTTAGGTCCACAGCCAGCGCTATCGAAGCGGTATGATCAAAACCGCTCACCGTCACCGGCGTCTTCCTCACCGGAATAATCGCCTCCGATAATGGAAGCAGAGCCCGCGGCGTCACCTTGTGGGCTGGCAGCTCGATCACGTCACCGATATCCACTCGCTCCGCCTCCCGGAGGCAACGCGCATCCACCACCCTCTCCGCGGCATCGATCAGCACCAACCTCTCCGCTCCGTGGCGCAGGATGAGGGTGCCCCTCCGAGGTGCCTCCGATGGGCTCACCGGCGAGGGTGGAAGCGTAGTCTGCCTCCCAGCGTGAAATCGTCTCCGAGAACTCGCGCTCGTGCGAGCTCCGCAACCAATCGCCGGGCACGTGTGGACGAGGAATCCAGGGCTCCACCACCACCCCGGTCATCGTTGGCGTTCCCCCGCTCGGGAATCCGCCAGCGGCGGCGAGCTCGCCGGGGAGTCGCACGGGAATCGCAGGGAGTCGCACGGGAGCTGCAAGCATGTTGAGATTGTTGTTACGTAACTCGTCGGGTGTGATCGTCTGTCCGGAGAGCTGTTACCGAAAGGGCTAGCTTGCTCAGAGCAGTGAGCTGTGTGATCCAGCTGGGGAGCTGAACCATCTTGCCTGATAACTCGAGGGCGACAAGGAATTTTGGTGGTGATGACATATCATCCAGTGATTCGATGAACTTGGATGACTCGTCGTCAATCACGAGGGTATGCAGGGCGTAGCCACCAAGGTACTCGATAGAGGAGCTTAAATCTTTGAAGCTCGCATCGTCACCCATGGTGCTGAGCTTGTAGATGGAAAGCTTCCTCAGCTCAGTCAAATGATGAAGATCCGCCAATCCCCCAACAATTTCAATCCCTGACAGGATGCGCAGGGCCTTCATTTTCTTCTTCTTATTCAACTCTTCAGGAAGCCGCAATGCTCTTCTTGTTCTTTTATCCCCACCAAGTATGTTAACCAGTCGCTCAAGCAAGCATACAGTTTTAGGCAACTCAACAACATTTGTCTCTCTGATGTCCAGAGTCTCAAGGTTCTCAAGCTTTCCAATCCTTTTTGGAAGCTTCTTAGTGTCAGTTCTTCTGAGGCTGAGATACTTGAGAAGAAGCATTTTACATATCTCTTCGGTATGATGCCCTTTGAAACCTGTGCAGCCTTCAAGATCCAAGACTTGTACAATTCCAAACTTGAACGAATGGGAAGGCAGTTGGTTCAAGCTCCCAAACATGGTCAGCGAGCGAACCTGAGACAAGTTCATCTTCTCCATATCATTTGCACGTTTGGAATCGCTTTCTTGAAGGGACAGCCGACGGACCTTGCTGCTAGGAAGCTGCATAAGCCAGTTACCACCAATCACAGTGATGAAATTCTCTTCACTTGCCTTCGCTACAATGTGCTCAAGAACCATGTCGTGGACTATGCATTTCTTCACCTTTCCATTGCTGCTGTGCTCCACTGGTCGGATAATCTTCCTTGTTATGAGATGACTAAAATATGTTTATGCAACATCCTCCACACTCAAGTCCTGCTTCTCAGCGACGAAACCTTCAGCTATCCAGCGCCTTGTCAAACGCTTTGTGCTGATATTTTGGCCCTTTGGAAATATGCTCAAGTACAGAGAGCAAGTCTTGATGTCAGCAGGCATGTCATTGTAGCAGTGACTAACAATCCTACCGACTTCCTCGTGGGTAAGATCTTTCCTACCATCTTTCCCATGATCCTTTCCTGACTCTGGAAATAGAGATGTGCAAGCCTCACTGGTAGAAAATAGGCCTTCAGTCCCGGTTCGCAAAGGCCATTAGTCCCGGCCGCGTAACCGGGACTAGATATGCGCGACTAAAGACCCCCTATAGTCGCGCCACTTACGGACCGCGGCTAAAGGCCCGTCCACGTGGGCGGGTGGCGTGCGCCGGGGGCGGGGGACCTTTAGTCCCGGTTGGCCACACGAACCGGGACTACATGCTTTTTCGTTATTTCTTTAATTTATTTGGGGTTTCTAATTATTTTTCACTCCTTTTTTTTCACTCCCATTTTTTCACTCGAATTTTTCACTCCTTTTTTTTCCAGAATTTTTATTATTTGCTTAGTGTCTAACTACAATTATCTCTACTCAAATTTCTTACTCGTGGTCAAACTTCCCGCTCGGTCACCCATACTCCCACTACTCTAGCACTAGCACGCTTAACTTTTGAGTTCCATCCCGTCCCGCATCCAAGTGTTTCGCACGCATGTATGTACTATCATCAATCCTATTAACATGTCGATGCCACATTCTTTATTATCTGAATTTCAAATAAATCTTTTAATAAACAAAGTAATGATGTAATTAATAATTTTGAATAAATAAATAAACATTAACTTTTTAATTTGTATTATTTCTAAAAAATATTCAGAAAAATAAAACTAATTCATTTTAAAATCTTAAAAATATAATTAATATATCAAAATATTCAGAAAAATAAAACTAATTCATTTTAAAATCTTAAAAATACTATTAATATATCAAAATATTCAGAAAAATAAAACTAATACATTTTAAAATCTTAAAAATACAAATAATATATCAAAAAATTCAGGAAATAAAACTAATTCATTTTCCCGTTTCCTAAATGCAAAATAAAATCTGATAAAATTCATGAACCAAACCATATGAAATCTAAACCATATAAAATTTGCAGATCCAAGTTCAAACAACCAAATGAAAATACCATCCTTTTTAATAAAAGACCAGCAGGATCTTTTATTATTTTTAGAATGAGTTCAAAAATGTATTTGAAGTAAATCCAACTGGATGAGTTTGGTATTGACTAGATCTATGTTTCCTGGCTTAGATTAATTTAGAAACGGTAGTTTTCTGTTTGTTTTCTTGATGTGTTATTGTTTGTTTTCTTGATGTGTTTTTGTTTGTTTGTTTTGAAATGTGTGTTTGACATAATATAGAAATAATATAGCTACGAATTAATATAGAAATAATATCCATTACATAATAATATATATGCATTACATACTAATATATCCATTACATGCATATATGGAACGCAAGATACGGTACACAAACACCATCTACTCTAGCTCCGTCGAGTAGATGCGGAACAACTCTCGTAGGAAACGTATGCATCTATGGCTTAGATTAATTAGAAACGGTAGTTTCCTGTTTTGTTTTCTTGATGTGTTATTGTTTGTTTTCTTGATGTGTTTTTGTTTGTTTGTTTTGAAATGTGTGTTTGACATAATATAGAAATAATATAGCTACTAATTAATATAGAAATAATATCCATTACATACTAATAATATATATCCATTACATACTAATATATCCGTTACATGCATATATCGAACGCAAGATGCGGTACAAACACCATTTACTCGAGCTCCGTCAAGTAGATGCGGAACAACTCGTAGGAAACGTATGCATCTATGGTTGCATAGTTGAGGTTAATCCGGTCCAGTGGGGTCTTCCCCCAACGCATGTGATTCTTGGAGGGGAAATCAGACTTCATGGTTTTGTAGTCGGCGTGGATGAAGGCGGTTGCCATCGGAGCCATCCCGGTCTTGTGACCGCACAAATCATCAAAATGGATAAGATCCTGAAGATCAATGTAGTGATCTTCAGGTATCAATACCCAATCGCATCAACTTCTGCCGGTTGAGTGATGTCAACACTGCAGAAGTCGTACCCCTTGTTGACAAGAAAATCAACAAGGGTCGTATAATCCTTTGAACTACTGCAACAACAAAAATAGAACATGTTAGATATGTTGCAACACATGTATTCTTCCAACGCAACAAACAAATCGAAAATGCAACACTATCCTACAAGAGAGATCGATTGTACGTGTGCGTTACCTTGCCCATTGGAAGACCAACACGACCTCCTGGAAGGCAATTTGGATGACGGCAACATCCCGTTCCGCCGTATACTCTAAATCAAGCCCGAAGAACCTATGGTGTTCATCGGCTTCTTCATAGAGATTGCTGAAATGCGTAAGAAGATCGGGGAGCCTGTCGCACATATTGGTGTATGCCACGTCGAGAGTCTTGCGGCATGGTGTGGCCACACGTTGAGTGTTCCAAACTTGAGCCATGGGTGCTTGGTGGAGGAAGATCGAAGAGAGGAGAAGAAACAGAGAAGAGAGGAGAAACAGAGACTCTCGGGTGCGCGCACTGTAGCAATGGCCTCTGCCTCTCGCTCGCGAAATAAAACCGCCGCGCGGGAGGCGAGCAGTTTGTATCTTTAGTCCCGGGTGGCCACGCCAACCGGGACTAAAGGCAGGGAGGCCAGCAGACTGGATCTTTAGTCGCGGGTGGCCATGCCAACCGAAATTAAAGCCCTCCACGCGCCTCCCAACCCACGACGCGTGACCTTCTGTCGCGGGTCTCCTCCCGACCCGGGACTAAAACCCCTTTAATCACGGTGCGCAAAGTTTGGGGACTGATGGGGGCGTATGGAAGGCCTTTTTTCTACCAGTACCTTCAACCATTCTTCCTCTGATTTGTTTGGGTTGCAGGCCACATGACCAGCCATGGTAACTATGGCCAATGGCAGCTCCCCGCACATCTTCCAGACTTCCTTCGGAACCTTATCAACCTTGTTTCCTTTGGATTCAGAGAATGCCTGCTCAAATAACTTCTCAGATTCTTCATCGCCAAGAGGGACAACTTTAAGAGTATGAGCACCTTCTTCTCCTCTACGTGTTGTAGCAACAACTTGAAACCGTGTAGTAACTATTATTCTGCTGTGTTGCGTACTTCGAGGAAGTGAATTTCTGATCTGGCCCCACGTTGTTGCAGACCAAACATCATCAACCAAGACCAAGTAACTGCAAGAAAAGACAATGAAAGTGGGAGAAGCGAGTGAGGGCCAGCAATAACTATAACTCCTTTTCTGGTTTAAATTCTTGTCTAAAAGTACAGTATTACTTCCATCATTTTATTATCTGAACCAAATGATGTGGCCCGAGGAACAGAACAAGATTGCAAAGGTGAGGACTCCCATCAAGTGATCATCAATTTCATCATCTAAAACAAGATACGCAGTCGTGGTAGCTACTGAATGTTGTCCTATTAAGGGCATCTCCAGCCGTGTCGCCCCCCAGGGCCCAAAATGCCGCTATTTTTGTGCCGTTGCGGCGCCAAACGGCGCTAATCTGGAACCTGGGAGAACGGTTTCTAGTCTCCCCCCAACCCAAGGCTCGGCCCAAATTAATTAAAAAACGGGGAATTCGTCGAAATAGGCGCAAATTCATGGATTCGACGATATTTTTACAGAAATACGGCATAATTTAACTAAAAACATTAAAAAACATAAAAAACGTAAAAACTACGTCTACGGCAGGCCGAGGCTCGCCGCGATCGCCCGACTGTAGTCGTCGTCGCCGCCGTCGTCGTTCGAGCCGTCGCCGTCGCGACGCGCGTTGCTCGGGCCTGCGCTGGGGTCGCCGCAATGCAGGTCGCTCGGGCCTGCGCCGGCGTCGCCCCACCTGCTCACCGCCAGGGCGCGCTGGAACTCCTTTTCGTCCTCGCTGTCGGGGTTGATGACGATGTAGTCGACCTCCTTCGGCTGCGGAGTGGGAGGGACGCGGCAGCGGGCCGCATTGGCAGCGGCTTCCTGCTGGCGCCGCGCCTTGAACCGTTCCGCCTCGGCGAGGAGCCGGCGCTGGAGCTCCAATTCCTCCTTCGTGCTCTCGCGCAGACTTCAGTCGTCTGCGACATCGTCGGCGACCGGTTGGAGGGTGTTCATGAGATCTCCTCGGCGGCCTTCATGCCAGGCCACTCGTCCTCGTCGTCCCCCTCCTCCTCTTTCACATGCTCCTTCTTCAGACGCACGACGCGCTCGAAGCCTGCGGCGGGTCGCTGGCGCGGCTCGCCGATGCGCAGGGTGCCGCTGTTGCGCCTGGGGGCAGGGCGCCCGGAGTTGAGGAGGGGAGGAGTGAGAGATGGAGAGGCCGAGCGCGCGCCGGAGGAAGATGGGAAACGGGTATCCACATGGAGGTAGGCCGTGGCCCATCATGAGAACCGGCCTAGAGGGTCGGGTTAAAGAGTCCGGGTTAAGGAGTCTGAGTAGCACCCGGATGCTTATTTGACTTGGAGTAGAACTCGAACTAGTTTATATCCAACTAGGACTCTACATGTAAGCCGGCCCCTTCCACCTATATAAGAAGGGGCAAGGTGCCCCAAGAGGGAAAGCTAAGACAGAGATAGAATCTCCACACCTAGACACAACTAGAGGAGAGCCGGCACATCGTCGACTCCCTCATGAGCATATGGAATAATACCTAGCCACAAACATCATGTAGGGGTTTTAACGGATGATGTTTCCCGGGGCCTGAAGCTGTATAAATCTTGTCTCTCCGTGTGTTAACTCACCTCGCGATCTCCACGCATACACCATCCCCGCATAATCATCTTCGGATGGTACCATTGATTTATAACATCGACAGGTTCTTCTCACGAAATGTTACCGGTCATATTTTTTTTCTACCATAAATGATATGCTACCAATTTATTTTAAAATTATCACAGAGTCAATAAAAAGGGTATTTCTTTGAATTTCTCATATATATTGGATTTTTAGTTTTGAGAACTATAAATCCAAGAATGTATTTCGATGAATCGCACTCAATTGGAAATAAAAAAATGTTTTGAGCATAACCTTTTGAAAAATAATTAAACGAAGTGAGTTCCTATGTCGTGATTAAGTAAAAATATATATAATTTTATTTCCGTTCTATTTGTGAGGAACTTATTTGGTTTCTTCTCATACAATTTAATAGGAGAATTCATTGCAACTTGGAAAATGCATAAAAAATAATTACCAAATGAAGATGCCAAAAATAATGTTGTTTCATGAACTATAAATACAAGTAAGGGAGAGTGTATAATTACTAGGTTGGAGAGTGAGTTTTGCAGGTACAGAGTTAAGTGATTCAAATAAAATAATAAACCTAAATATTGGGTAGTATGAGGATGCTGCAAAAGATAAATAGTTACCTGCTGGCAATGTTTTGTGCTACAAATAAAACTATTATATGTGAGATGACTTTAAAGTAAATGGGTGACGGTTAAAATGATGTACCATCCAAGTATGTTGCATGAAAATATGTGCCATTAAAGTCAATATAATCATTGTTACATGATAAAATAATGTGTGAGCGGGAGATTACAATAAAGATTAGGCGATTACGTGAAAGCTGTACGCATATATAGTAAATATTACTACTTCCTGTTACAAGTAAACGACATTTTGGAATATATGAAATGGTTGTTTTTGGAATTGCTAGTTGTTCTTAATTACCTGTTGTATATCCTTTCTTTTTGTCAGAAAAAAGAGAGGATAAGGCAAGGAGTTTTGACTTTTGGTGGAACCTAGCATCAAACCGGCAACGTTTTTCTCAACAAAAACCATCACATGATCCATGTGACCATGCTTTGATGTTCTTTACTCAGTATAGATCTATTTGTGTCTGGTTAGGACTTAGGACACGTTGCCTTGCAATCAATAAACGCCGACGGTACTACTGTGGCACGATGCATGGAGCCAAATATATTACACTTGTTGCTCGATCGTGATCAAGTCAAACAGTGCTAGTTAATGCACGGCGCGAGGTATGTGAGGGAGTTAGTTTAGTAGCCCTGCTGGTTCACGAGGCTAATTCTATACTAACTTCCTTGGCTTATCGACAAATCTTTTTTTCTCTCAGCGCTGCCTATAACTATCAGTTAACGGACTCGATCATAACATCGACCATCTTCTTCCTCCTCCTCCTCCTCCCAGAAAATGGCGTTCGCTCGGAAGCTGGCCGTTGTCGCCGCAGTCTGCGTCGTCGTCCTCGTCCTCGGCCAGGGTCAGCCGGCTTCGGCAGGAGGCTGCGCCGACTGCTACCAGGGGTGCAGAAATACGTGCGACGCCAAGGCTGACGCGGGCTGTGGCGTCGTCGGCCCGTGCAAAAGCGGATCGGACGCAGAATGCACCGCCTGCAAGGTCCGGACTTACTATCCTTGCAAGGAAACCTGCGACAAGGGCTGCAGAGACGCCTGCGACAAGGTACTGCTGGGCCGCGTATGATCGATCAGTGTGCAGCTAGGTAGCCGTCGCCGTGGCGCCCGGACGGATGGGATCGTCATTGTCTGTCGATTCATGTACTATTTCAATTAGTCTGCTCCGTACAGGAAAGCTTACTACTGCAGGTTTAGGTACTTACATTTCTGTAGTGTTCTCACTTCATAACATACTGGCACAAAAATGTCTGCTCCTCGGGTTGATTTTTCTTAAATATGTTGATTGTTGACTCCTCGATGGATGGAAATATGTTGTTCTGTTCCTAGCACAAGATGGAGGATGGAACTAAATAGCTTCTCACTTATAATAAAGATGTAATAATTGTCGATGCAGGCGACCAAGAACACGTTACTCACAGCACTACTAGGGAAAAACTTGCCCCAGGCGAACAGAAAAGGCCTACCACAGGCCCATTTCGGTTCGCCTGGGACCATATCGCCAGCGGTAATGGCTTAATTACTCCAGGCGAATAGTAAAATGCGTCTGTGGTAAGTTGGCATACCCCAGGCGAATAGGCCTTGTGCGCCTGGGGTAATACTTTTACCTGTGGCGAACAAGCATTGTGCGCCTGGGGTACAGATGTGCCTGGGGTACCGTATTCTGTTCGCCTGGGGTATGGTTTTGCTGTATCAAAATATAAAAGAAATCAAAATAACAGAATTACAGGAAAATGAGAGAAGTAAGTCTCAAAATGACAGAAATATACCATAGTCTCAAAATGACAGAATTAAGTTTTATAACAGAAATATTTTCGATCATCAACTCATAGTCTCGATCATCACCACATAGTTCAACAAAAATACATAGTCTCGAAAAGAACCATACTACTAATTAATAAATCCAGGAGTTAGCTAGTCAGATGAAAATGATTATTTGTTCTAATTTGGGCTGATGTAGTGGATGACCATCATCATGTCCAAGTTGGGGATGTCAGTATCCCTCATGGTGATCAGAATAGCTCGGCCAGCCTCCATACCAACTCTTGCGGAATGGAACTGCCTCCATGCTTGAGATTTGAGGATGACGCGACCATCAGCATTATCCCTGGTGATCGGAACTGTGGTGACATTTCCTGATTCTCCACGGCGTACTCCAATGGTACCTTTATGCTCCATGCCAGCACTGTCCGCTACCGCCATAGGTATTTTCTAGAACACACAATTCCAAGAAAGAATAAAAGCACAATGTCACATACGGCCACATTATAACATAAGCAACTATAGGAATAAGAAAATGTTAAAAAACATACCATGAGATGTCCATTGGAGATGTTAGTGTTGGTGATGCGATGCACGAAAGGGGACCCGATGTAGCTATCTATCTGGGCAAGTCTCTGAAGGACACGGTCCTTCTCAAGCTCGCTAAGATTCGCTCTTTGAGCAACCACCACATGTTTCCATGGGTCCTCCTCGTCCATATCATCCTCAGTGTCCATATCATCCTCAGTGTTCCCAATTTCCTCCTCACTCCCGCCATCCTCGCTCGCAATCCCGCCCATATACATAATTTTGATACGAGGTTGCGGTTCTTCCATAGAGAAGTGAATGTAATCACCTCCGCTTAAATTGTACTTGGCGATGATAGCCTGCAATTGTTCCCCGCAGAAGTAGGTCTTCTTTCTTTCTTTCTTTCTTCACTCGAAGAATGTAAGTGGTCCCATGAACATTGAAATCCACGTTATTGCCAACTAACTCGTTGAACTCTTCGCGAATATTGCATGGTAGAATCTAAAAAAGAAATATAAAGAATCTTTTGTTAAGAAACACAAGTCTCAAGCTAGATAGTAAAACGAAAGAACAAGTTAACATAAAAAGAATTGTTAATTACCAACGAATCAACGTCACAGTCGTGGAGCTGAAGCATAAAAGAAGTCCCGGTGAATCGTCCTTGGGCACATCGGGACCGACATACTTCGCAAGCCATGTTCTATTAAATTAAGAAAGTACACATAGAGGTTAGAGGAGCATAGCTATCACAAAACAAAGACAAATGGCAGCACCTACCTATCACAAAACAAATGCACAAAAGCTATCTACTTTACTGGAATATCCAAAAACAATGCTGTGTGTGGTACCACCAGATTACTGTGTTCTAATTGCATGTTGGGGTTTGAACGCAGATAGAAAAAAGGATAAATAAGATGGGAACAAAAGTGATGGGTGCTTAGCCAAATAAAAAACTCCAGAACATGCTATCGATCCGAACGCTCGTTGCTATGGATTTCCTCTGTTTTCTCGTTCCTAAGTTTTGCGTTTACGTTCCTAAATTGGGGACATAGACCATTGATTTGTCATGGAAATACGCATTATTGAAAATTAAATGTTGGAGATATAATGCACTACAAAGATCCGATAAGAGCAATGAATCCTGGAGCTCAAAGAAAGCAAACATTCCTCTGGATCCACGACGACGGGAGCACCGCGGCCACCAGGAGCAGGCGCACATCCTCTGGATCCACAATGACGACGGGAGGGCCGGAGTGGGATGGGATGGAGGGGGGATGGGAGGGAGGGGGGATGGGAGGGAGAGGGGCCGACCTGGATCAACAACGACGACGACGACGGAGTGGGCGACGACCTGCTCTGCTCCTCCTCGACACTGGCGACGGCGGCGGCGTGTGGGTGCGTGTGGGTGCGGGTGCGGGTGAGATCTGGTCACTTAGAATACTAAAGCATTGAGCTAAGCACATTGGCACCGGTTTGTGATACAAACCGGTTCTAAAAGGATCTGTCCACTGGGCCCCCCACCCTGCCGCAAATGGCCTCAAGGCCTTTAGGACCGGTTTGTGATACAAACCGGTTCTAAAGGATCTGTCCCCTGGGCCCCCCCTCCGGGCAGCAAATGGCCGCAAGGCCTTTAGCACCGGTTTGTGGTACAAACCGGTTCTAAAGGCCTTGCGGCCATTGCTGAGCAAGAGGGGCCCAGGGGACAGATCCTATAGAACCGGTTTGTATCACAACCGGTCCTAAAGGTTTTCTCATTTTTTTGCAGCAACAGCGAGGGCTTACCCCAGGCGCAGAGGTTCGGCTTTCGCCTGGGGTATGTGTTATACCAGAGGCGAACATCTGCTCTATTCGCCTGGGGTAAAACGAAGAGTGCCAGGGGTGGTGTTGGGTGGCCCTGCCACACTTTACCCCAGTCGCTTCCGTAGTTGGTTCGCCTGGGGTAAGGGACTTACCGCAGGCGCATCCTTCCGCTGTTCGCCTGCGCTAAGTAGCCCAGGCGCGTCTACTTTCGTGTTCGCCTGTGGTAGGATATGCTGCTATAAGCAAATCTCTAGTAGTGCAGCTGTGACACGATGGAAGCCGAGATTTGGTACTCCCTCCGATTCGTAAAAAATATCGCTCATTTAGTCTAAAATGGGCGACACTTTTATATATTGGAGAGTAGCTTTTATCATAGGAAGTGTCACTAGTAGAAAACGGGTCTCTAGTCCCGGGCTGTAAGGGGTTCTAATCCCGGATTTCAATTCCGGACTAGAGGCCCCGTTTTAGTCCCGGTGGCTCACGAGCCGGTAGTAAAGTGCCTCCACGTGGTCGTGCCTACTGGTGCGGGCTGAAGGACCTTTAGTCCCGGCCCTTAACACAAACTGGGACTAAAAGTTTTCCTGCTGCGACCGAGTTTTTAGCTGTTTCTCTACGGAGAGCATGCAAAATCATAAATAACATATGCATGAAGATAACATGATAGATTGATAATTAGAAGACATTGCATTCAACATTCATGAGATCCCAGCAAACACAACATGTAGCATTACATAAAGATGATCTTGGTCATGTTAGCCAGCTCACAAGATCTAAACATGAGATACAAAGTGGAGAGAACAACCATCTAGCTACTGCTATTGACCCGTAATCTAGGGATGAACTACTCACGCATCACTTCGGAGGAGGACATGGTGGTGTAGACCCCTCCGGTGATGAATTTCTCTCCCGGCAGGATGCCAGGGAGAGATCCAAAACCCTCCCGATCTCGGGATGACGATGATGGCGGCCTCGGGTGTTATTCGGGACGAAGTGAAATATCTTTAGGGTTTATGCCTTTGGAGGAATACATAGGCGAAAGGGCAAAGGCGGTGGAGGCCTAGGGACCCCACACCACCCACGGCGCAGCCAGGGGCACGCCGCCCTATGGTGTGGGACCCCTAAGGCCCCCTCCGGGTCTCTTTGGGACTCCGTGGAACTTTCGGGAATTCTAAGACTTCCGGGCTTCGAATTTTCCAATTCCGAGAATATTTCCAGAACAACTTTTCTGAAACTAAAAACAACAGAAAACATGGAAATGACTCTGTGGCATCTTGTTAATAGGTTAGTCCGAAAAATCGATAAAAATGGCATAAAGTGTATAGCAAACATGTGGGAAACAATAAGAAAACAACATGGAACATCAGAAATTAAGGATACGTTTATGACGTATCATCCCCTCAAAAGGAGAAACTCGGGAATACATCCTTGTCTCCGCGTGATTCCACTTTGGTTACTTCTATGTTTTAGCTTTTACATTGTGTTTGTATCTTGTTTAATGTAGCTTTCCATATAGGTAAATTCTCCGTAGTTGCATATCTAGAGAATTTACCTTTATGTCAATCCTTAAATCTAAAAAGTACTAAAATTTGGAGGTAGCACCTATTCACCCCCCTCTAGGTGCCCATACGATCCGTTCAGGTGCACCCTCACTAGTTCCATTGGAGAGCTTTCGTAACCTGAGGTGGCGGAGGAGGAGCAGCGAAGTGGAAATCCTGTCAATTCGACATTAGAGAGAGTTTGCTGTATTTTACAAACTGCTCGGCAAAATCTAGTTGTTTCTTGCGATTGAAACGTAAAGTGGTAGTATTTCGAAATTTAACGCCAAAAGTGAGAATTTCATGCTATTATCTCTCATGTGTACTGACTAAGAAATTAAATAGATGAACCATAAACTAATTTTAGAAAAGCTACACACAATGAGGGGTCCGCAATAGCTCATGAAAAGACAATCCATGGGATCAGCAACATCCTAGAACGTCTGATACATTAAGGGAGGTAGCTCATATATGTTTAGCCTGCTCTGTACATCCAGGGAAGGAGACGCCAGCCGATTTTGCAAGGAAAAAGCTATTTTGGGGGGTCGAGATATAAATGTACGAGGTGGGAGCAAGTTTTGGAGTTAGATTTGATATAGTTCATTATATTGTATTGAATGGTCTAGATTGCCTGGAATCTGCAAATGTACTGCCCTAGATGTCTTTTCTCTTTATTGGACGTCAAGACAGCTCACTGTGGATCGGTCAAGATCAGCTCAATGTGTTCTTTCCCAGTACGCGATCACTAGTGGAAACAACACCTTTCGTCCAGGGATAGAAAAGGCATTAGTCCCGGTTGCATTAAAATCTGGGACAAATAATATGCATTGGTCCCGGTTTGTGCGACCGGGGCAGCAGAATTCGCCTGAGGGCATTGGTCCCGGTTCGTTAGCCGGCATTTGTCCCGGTTTGTGGCATGAACGGCATGAACCGGGACCAATGCCTCGCCACAGGCCACGTGGCATGCGTAAGGGCATTGGTCCCGGTTCATGCCACAAACCGGGATGAATGGCCCCCTTCCCCTACATATACTGCCTCTCAGCCCCCCATCCCTCTGTTTTTTTTTGCTTGGAGCAGTGAGAGAGGTGGGTGCTAGTGTGTGTTATTTTACTATGCACACGAGGTGTTCGACGAAATATCCAAGCCACACATTAGCTCACAGAAAATGGTATCTTCGACCGAGGTTAGCAAACTTATCTTTTTATCTGTAAATGATACATAAAAAAGTTATATTTGTCGATGTACTGTGGTCATTTCTCTATTGAAGATGTTATTGTAATGTTTTTTGATAAACTTAATTATATGATGCAGATGGATGCACGACATCGATGGATGTACGGTGACCGACGCACTTCCGAGTATATGGCACGCCTGAATGAATTTCTCGCTATAGCTGAGGCGAACAAAGATAATGGCTTTATGTGTTGCCCATGTGTTGACTGTCGGAACGTCAGGGAGCACTCTTCCACGAGAGTCCTTCACGGCCACCTACTTCGGAGAGCTTTCATTCCCAGCTATAATTGCTGGACCAAGCATGGAGAAAGAGGGGTTGTGATGGAAGACAATGAAGAAGAAGAAGAAGATCCTTTATTCCCTGAATACGGTGATACTGCAATGGAAGACAATGCAGAAGAAGGAGGTGATCAAGAACGTGCATTAGAAGATCCCGATGATGATCTTGGCCGAGTTATTGCTGATGCAAGGGAAGACTGTGAAAGTGAATTGGAGAGGTTGAAGCTGGACAACATGTTACAGGATCATAAAAAGTTGTTGTACCCAAATTGCGAAGATGGCAGCACAAAGCTCGGTACCACACTGGAGTTGCTGAAATTGAAGGGACATAACAGTGTGGCTGACAAGACATTTGAGAGTTTACTTCAACTAAAGAAGCCGAATCTTCCAAAGGATAACGAATTGCCTGAGAGTATGTACGAAGCAAAGAAAGCTCTCTGTCCTGTAGGATTAGATGTGCAGAAGATACATGCATGCATTCCTCTACCGCGGTGAGAAGTACGATAATTTGGATGAATGTCCGGTATGCACCGCACTGCGGTATAAGACCAGACCAGATGACCCTGGTGATGTTGACGGCGAGCCCCCCGTAAGAGGGTTCCTGCAAAGGTGATGTGGTATGCTCCTATAATACCACGGTTGAAACGTCTGTTTAGAAACAAAGAGCATGCTAGGTTGTTGCGATGGCACAAAGAAGACCGTAAGAAAGACGGAAAGTTGAGACACCCCGCCGATGGATCGCAACGGAGAAAGATCGAGAGAGACTTCCCGGACTTTACAGGAGAGGCAAGAAACTTATGGTTTTGTCTAAATACAGATGGCTTTAATCCTTTTGGGGAGCAGAGCTCCATTCATAGCACCTGGCATGTGACTCTATGTATGTAAAACCCTCCTCCTTGGTTGTGCATGAAGCACAAGTTCATTATGATGCCAGTTCTCATCCAAGGCCCGAGGCAACCTGGCAACGACATTGATGTGTATCTAAGGCCATTAGTGGAAGAACTCTTACAATTGTGGGGCAAATCAGGTGTACATGTGTGGGATGAGAATGAACAAAAGCCATTTGACCTACGGGCGTTGCTTTTCGTAACCATCAATGATTGGCCTGCTCTTAGTAACATACCCGGACATACAAACAAGGGATACAATGCATGCACACACTGTTTAGATAAGACTGAAATTGTTTATTTGGATAAATGTAAAACGGTTGTATACCTGGGGCATCGTAGATTTCTTCCGATCAAGCATCCCGTAAGAAAGAAAGGAGGGAAGCATTTCAAAGGCGAGGCAGATACCCGGAAGAAGCCTGACCTCCGTAGTGGTAATGATTTATTCGATATGGTCAAGGACCTCAAAGTAATCTTTGGGAAGAGTGATGGCAGCCAACCTGTTCCGAAAGGCCCTGATAAACGCGCACCCATGTGGAAGAAGAAATCCATATTTTGGGAGCTACCCTATTGGAAAGTTCTAGAGGTCTGCTCTTCAATCGACGTGATGCACGTGACAAAGAATCGCTGCGTCAACCTGCTATGCTTCCTGGGCGTGTATGGGAAGTCAAAAGATACGCCAGAAGCACGGGAGGACCAGCAACGTATGAAAGACCCAAACAACAAACACATGGATACATGGCGCCATTACTTAAGCAGCTACACTCTTACCAAAGCAGAGAAGGAAATATTTTTTGAAGTCCTTTACAGTATCAAGGTTCCGTCTGGCTTCTCGTCGAATATAAAGGGGATAATAAACATAGCAGAGAAAAATTCCAAAACCTGAAGTCTCATGACTGCCACGTGATTATGACGCAGTTGCTTCCGATTGCATTGAGGGGGCTTCTACCGGAAAATGTTCGAGTACCCATTGTGAAGCTATGTGCATTCCTCAACGCAATATCTCAGAAGGTAATCGATCCAGAAATTCTGGCAAGATTACAGAGAGATGTGGTGCAGTGTCTTGTTAGTTATGAGCTGCTGTTCCCACCATCCTTCTTCAACATTATGGCTCATCTCCTGGTTCACCTATGTGAAGAGATTCATATACTCGGTCCGGTATTTCTACACAATATGTTCCCATTTGAGTGGTTCATTGGAGTCTTGAAGAAATATGTTCATAACCGTGTTAGGCCAGAAGGAAGCATCTCGAAGGGCTATGGAACAGAGGAGGTCATTGGGTTCTGTGTTGACTTTATTCCTGACCTTAAGACGATTGGTGTTCCTGAATCGCGGCATGAGGGGAGACTGAGGAGAAAATGAACGCTGGAAAAGAAAACAATGATACCCATGGACGAGAATTCTTTTACTAAAGCACACTACACAGTTCTACAAAATTCCATCTTCGTGGCTCCGTATCTCGAGGAACACAAGAATATTGTACGCTCCACAAACTCGGGGAAGAATGACTCATGGATTAAACGCAAACACATGGAGACATTCGGAAGTTGTTTGCAAACACATCTTATAAATGACACCACTGTTGAAGATCAGTTGTACATGTTGGCCGGGTCACCATCTTCGACTAGTGGGAGTTTTCAAGGGTACGAGATAAATGGGAATACATTTTACACGATTGCCCAAGATAAGAAAAGCACCAACCAAAACAGTGGTGTCCGCTTTGATACAACAAACGAGAATGGAAAAAATGACACATACTGTGGTTACATAGAGGAGATATGGGAACTTGACTATGGACCTTCTTTTAAGGTCCCTTTGTTCAAGTGCAAATGGGTCAACCTGAATGGAGAAGGGGTAAAGTTAGACCCGCTTTACGGAATGACAACAGTGGATCTCAACAATATTGGTTACAATGACGAACCATTCATCCTAGCCAATTATGTGGCTCAGGTCTTCTATGTGAAGGCCATGTCCTCCATACCGAAAAAAGAAAAAAAAAAGCAAATAAATACATCATACGATGAGCTGAAGCGTCACATAGTTCTTTTAGGGAAAAGAAACATCTGGGAATCGAGGACAAGACAGACATGTCAGAAGATTATAATAAGTTTATTGAAATTCCACCCTACATAGTGAAAGCTGACCCAACCGTCCCATCAAATAATGAAGATGCTCCATGGTTACGGTCGAAGCGATCATAAGCAAGGGACTAGGGTTCATGGACCATCTCTACACGAAGAAAATTCATAAGACTAGATAGGGATGTTGTTGGTGATGTGTAATAATAAACGTGGAATACATGGCATAGTTCGGTTGAAGAAGTGTTCACAAAAACTTGCTATCTCCTTCTAATATTCTAGGGTTTCGGTTGAAACGACGGGTGTTATTGCCAAACACATGGCATAGTTTGTTATAATGAGCCCATATTGCACACAAACATGCATATTGGAAGCACAGACAATGTTGACGAAGGAGTTGTGCCGCGTGGCGCGGGAGTTGTGCCGCGTGGCGCGAGAGTTGTGACGCGTGCCGCATGAGTTGTGCCGCGTGGCCAGGAGCGCGCGGTATAAACTGCCGCGCCTCGAGCGTCTTCTCCTCTCCACGCACCGTCGCGCCGCCACCATGCCTCCGAGGAGGAATAGCACCACCGGCTTCCGCGGCGTCCGAGCACGGAAAAACGGAATGTTCAGCGCGGATATCCGCTGCGGGGACAACCACATCCCCCTCGGCTCCTTTGCGACGGCGACGGAGGCCACCCGCGCCTAGGACGCGGCGGCCTGGCGCCTCAACCACCTGCGGTCCCTGATAAACTTCAACGACTGCCACACCCTCTGGGAAGCAGAGGCCAGGGCGCCGAAGCCATAGAGCGTCACTGCCGCCGACCACCTCCACCTCCGCCACCGCGCGTTTCAGGGCCTAGTCGACGCCAGGGACGACCGCGTCGTCCGCGAGTATTACGGGAACAATCTGGGGGAGGAGAGCGCCGACGAGGAGCTCTGGCAGACCCGCGCGGCTGAGCGGGCGGAGCTCCGCCTCGAACGCCACCTCGCGTTAGATGCCGCTCGGGAGGCGAGGACAAAGGCGCTGCAAGAGCTCCGTCAGGCCGACCAAGCCGGCGAAGTCTAGGCCTCCGACGATCCGAGGTGGGGGCCTATCTCGGACATACTGTCATGCACCTCCGACGACGACGAGGAGGTCACCGACGAGTTCAGCGACGACGATGACCCGGAGGTGGTCACCGACAAGTTCCTCGATGACGACGAGGAGGAGTAGTGTTCATCTGTTTTCTGTTTTTAATAAAAGAATTTGTATTCCGGCGAACTGCGGCGCCCTAGCGCGTCTGTTTTCTGTTTTTAATAAAAGAATTTGTAGCACCCTATTTATTTTTTATAGAGCTTCTGTATTTGCTGTCGCACCGGGCGCTCGCGCCCATATTGCACACAAGCATGCATCTTGGATAGATAAAAAAGGCAGTACATAATGGCAAGAGTGGATCTAAACCTAAACGGAGAGCATAGATCTACATAATGGCAAGACTGTATCTGATCTGCTAGTCATACTCCTGCCTAGGCCTATAGTACTCCGACTCGTAGTCGTCGTAGTCGCTGCCTTCGTCGTCACTATCATCGGACGGTGCTCTGGACTCCCTCGGAGGATCACGACGCCAGGACTGGGCGTGAACGTAGTGCAGGCGGGGGTTATCGCCGGCCCTGATGTAGTTCATGACGCTCTGGAGAGTCCGTCCGCGGCCCCACCATAGCTGACGACCGGCCTCGTTGAAGTTCGAAGGAGGCGGGTCGTTCTCCTCGTACCTGGCGAGCGCACTCTCACGCTGATTAATGAAGAAGGCGTCCCAAGTAGGGCGGTAGTCAGGATTCCAACTGGGATTCCTCCGCTGCTCCGGCGTGAGCTCGTGGTAGTAGTGGTTCGTGATGGCCGCCCGACGCGCCACACCTTGAGCAAGAGGAGGGACCGGCACTCCTCCGGCGCTTAGCATCCAACCGGCGGGAACGCTGTAGCCAGGCGGGCAGGGGTAGTTTGAGGCGGAAAGTGCCTCCGCCTGGAGGAAGGTTAGAGTGGGTACAGTAGAAGCCATGAGAGAGTGGTGAGTTTATATGTGTTTATGCCAATGCTGGCAATGCATACATATATATAGTAAGAAGTAACAGACCCTTTAGTCCCTGCCTGTTTTACCAACCGGGACGAAATGGTTCGGGTTTCGTTGGGAAACGGATCGTCCCTTTAGTCTCGGACTGTTTTACAAACCAGAACTAAATGGTTAGGGTTTCGTTGGGACCAATCAGAAAGAATCACACGGAACGTTTGTTTCTTTCAAGCGCTTGTGAGTCGTTGGATCAGGGGTGTGTTTCTTTTGAGCTGTTATGAGCCGTTCGATCAGGGGTACGGTGTGTTTCTTTCGAACGGTTGTAAGCCGTTGGACCAGAGGTGTTTCTTAACCGTTGGATCGAAACCCTAGCATAACACTTCGTGAGCCAGATGACCCTATATATAGCCCACCTTCATACATCAGTCAGTTCATCGACAAAATACAAATCATCCGGATTCGCCAGCATACGTCCTACCGTGCACGTGGTATGCATATATGCACTCAGTAGCCATGGTGGGGCTGTATGCTGGCGATACCGATTTTTTTGTTCTACATCCCCCCTTTAAGGTTTGACAAAAGGTTTGATACATCATTCAGTTCATTGACCGAATACAAATCATCCGGATTCACCATCATACGTCCTACCGTTCTTATGATATGCATATCTGCACTCAAGAGCCACGGTCGGGGAGTATGATGACGACACCGATTATTTTGTTCTACATCCCCCCTTGAAGGTTTGACAAAAGGTTTGATACTACGTATATATCTGTCTGCCTTGTATGCGACGGAACTATGTATATGCATGGATCAATTGGTCTGATGTGCACTTATTATAAATTTAATGTACCTTGTTCTGTATTTGAAATTTGTGGAGTTATTATTTTAAATAAAACAATAGAAAACATAAAGGAAAACAATAGAAAACATAAAGACAACAATAGAAAACATAAAGGAAACAATAGAAAACAAAATAAAACAAGAGAACACAAAAAGGAAACAGGAGAAAACAAAATAAAACAATAGAAAACATAAAGGAAACAATAGAAAACAAAATAAAACAAGAGAACACAAAAAAGGAAACAAGAGAAAACAAAATAAAACAATAGAAAACATAAAGGAAACAATAGAAAACAAAATAAAACAAGAGAACACAAAAAGGAAACAATACAAAACAAAATAAAACAAGAGAAAACAAAAAAGGTAACAAGAGAAAACAAAAAGTAAATAATGGAAAACAAAATATGTAAGTCGTCCAAATGAGTTTTAAAACAAAATATGGAAACCACCTTATCAGTCACCAATTGAGTTTTAAAACATCATAAGTGAGTTGAATTTATCTTTCTGATAATTTTTATATAGAACTTGCAATTTTCATAATTTATTGAATTATTTGATATTTTCTCAATTTCTTAAATTATTTAATTCAAAATGCAAATAATTCAAAATTTTAAACTTCACCAAATATGTTGGAAATGAATATATTCAGTTACTTTATAATTATGTGATTGTTATTTAATGTTTTATAGGAGTTTTGGAAAAACAGAATGTAGAAATAAATTTCAAACATAAAAATAATTAAAAATAGGGCATTCGTCCCGGTTTTTGCAAACAACCGGGACGGACGCCCCCCGAACGCGCGCGTTCCACGTGTCCCATCCGCCCGCTGTGGAAAAAAAAGGTGAGGCATCCATCCCTGTTGGTAGCAACAACCGGGACGGAAGACCCTTTCATCCCGGTTGTTGCTACAAACCGGGACGGATGCCCCTCCCTCTATATGCTGACCGTCTTCCTCCCTAAAATCACAACTCCGCGCGCAGGCTGCTACTCTCTCGCGCCCGCGACCGCGCCGTCGTCGTACTCGCCGTCGTCTCTCGTCGCCTGCGCCCGCGCCCGTGGACGAGAACTGTGCCCGCGCCCGTACGTGCACGTGGAGGAGCTCGCCGCGCCCGTGCCGTCGCCCGTGGAGGAGAGCTGCGCGCCCGCACCATGGACGAGCTCGCCGCGCCAACGCTGGCCCGCGCCCGTGGAGGAGCTCGCCGCTCTCCCATCGCCCCTCGCCGTCCCTCTCCCCTCGCCGTCGATCGTCTCTGATCTCTGTAGGTAAGAAACAGAGAACAATTTTTTTTTTGTTTAGTGCTTTTGTTTATACTATTTTTTTATTGTTAGAAACATTAGAATTTAGTGTTAGAAAAATTAGAAATTTTAGTGTTAGAGAATTTAGGTATTTGTACTTAGAATTTAGTGTTAGAAATTTTTACTTAGAAATTTAATGTTAGAAATTGTTACTTAGAAATTTAGTGTTAGAAATTGTTACTTAGAAATTTAGTGTTAGAATTTTTTACTTAGAAATTTAGTGTTAGAAATTGTTACTTAGAAATTTAATGTTATATTTTTTTTTACTTACAAATTTAGTGTTAGAAGTTAGTGCAGAAAAATTTCAGTAAGTTAATTTTTTTTTAACTAAGTTAGTGTATAATTTTTTTACTAAGTTAGAAAATTTTCACTATGTTAGAAAATTTCGCTAAGTTAGTGTAGAAAAATTCCACCAAGTTAGAGAATTTCACTAAGTTAGAAAAATTTCACTAAGTTAGAAAATTTCACTAAGTTAGTGTTAGAAATTTTCACTAAGTTAGTGTAGAAAAATTTCACTAAGTTAGTAAAATTTCAGTAAGCTAGAAAAATTTCACTTAGTGTTAGAAAATTTAGGTATTTTACTTAGTGTTAGAATTTTTTTTGGAACTGTTATGAGGCACACAGACCGATGACCATCTTGTTCCTGTTAAGAGGTACTACAGGCGGTGGTGATCCGAGGAAAGGAACGAATGCGAGGGTTTCTGGATTTCTTTGGAACTAAATAACGTCACATATGTAATATGGTTGATGAGATCCGAACGAAGTTGAACCCTTTGGTGCACATTCGTAATGGTGACATTCCTTAGAAATCCCGTCCGGGGTTATTCAGAATGTCGCCGTTATGGATGTGCGCAAAAGGGTTTAACTTTGTTCGGATCTCACTATATTACATATATGATTTTGTTTAGTTTCAGAGAACTCAAGAAACCCTTTCTTCCCCCGCATCTCCATCACGTGTACTTACCTCGTAACAAGCACAAAATGTGAAGGTCCAACTTCACGTCAAGGCCCAATGACCATCTTGTTAATGTTAAGAGGTACTACAGGCGCTGGTGATCCGGGGAAAGGAACGAATGCGAGGGTTTCTGGATTTCTTTGGAACTAAATAACGTCACATATGTAATATGGTTGGTGATATCCGGATGAAGTTGAACCCTTTGGTGCACATTCGTAATGGTGACATTCCTCAGAAATCGCTTCCGGGGTTATGAAGAATGTCGCCGTTATGGATGTGCACAAAAGCGTCCAATTTTTTTCCGGATCTCACTATATTACATATATGATTTTGTTTAATTTCAAAGATTTTCAGAAACCCTTCCTTCCCCCGCATCGCCATCACGTGTACTACCTCGTAGCAAGCACAAAATGTGAATGTCCAAGTTCACATCAAGGCCCGATGACCATCTTGTGCCGTTTAAGAGGTACTGCAGGCGGTGGTGATCCGGGGAAAAGATGAAGATGAGGGTTTCGGTTGGAACTAAAGAATGTCGCATATGTAGTATTATTGTTAGTGAGATCAGAACTGAGTTGCACCATTTGGTGCATATACGTAATGGGGATATTTTTTATAGCCCCGGACGGGGCTATGCAGAATATCCCCATTATATATGTGCACGAAATGGTCCAACTTTGTTCGGATCTCACGAACACATACGTATGTGATTTTGTTTAGTTTCAACGAAGTTCAGAAACCCTGGTCTTCATCCTTCTCTGCATTACCATCACGTATACTACATCGTAACAAGCACAAGATGTGAGAAGGGCCAAATTGATCATTTGTGTTTAACTTTCATCTTATTTATGTCATATTTCTCTATTTACTATTTTTTACTAAGTTAGAAACACTAAGGTATTTTACTTAATTAGGAATTTTTACTTAGTCCGGGTCTGTTTTTAGTTTATGTCTCTGTTGGACCCGACGGGCCATGTCCGGGACTGGGCCCCGCGACACGCGGCTTGGTGAAAAATCCGGGTGACGTGGTCGACCCGGATATTCTTTGGTGGCGATCGCGTGGGCCACGGTCGGTGCGGAGAGAGCCGGCCCCTGAGGAGGTGGTACATCAGCGTATCAGGGAGGAGGACGAGCACGTCCGTCGCTACATGTACTTGCTCGATAGGGAGTATAAGAGCGGTTGGTCGATTGTTCAGAGGGTTCCTTACCACGTGAGTTATGACCCTATGAGTGTTCCTTACCTATGGATGCGTAGCACCCGCGACTCAGCACCCCGCGGCTTAGGACCCGGTCGGAGTTAATTACTTTGAGAGATGTCATGAATATGTATAAGTGATATTATTCGATCGTGATGTATTAGGGTTAAATAAAATGAACCCGAGCTATGTAACTCTTGGTGTGTATTGATACGTTTAAATATTTCAACAATGTTGATTTTATAATTGAAATGAGGATCTGGAACATATAGTTACTCTTTTTTCTAACTTGTTTAGTTATAAGTACCATTAGATATAATCTATAAGCAATTTTGATGAAATGGATCTGGAACATATAGTTACTCTTTTTTCTAACTTAAGGAATTATACTTAGTGTAGCATCAAATTTTGACTTAGGGAATTTTGTGTATTTGCAGAAAAATATGGAGCCAAGAGACGGAGATGCGGAAAACTTGCTCGCGGGTTTAATCCGCGGGCCCGAGGGAGGGACCGATGTGAGCCAGTGGATGAACAACTCCGGTGAAGGAGATCCGGAGCTCACCCGAAGCCGACGGCTCCGGTGAGGGAGAAGCCGACGGCTCCGGTGGAGCAGTACAAATTACAAACACCGGCTCCGAGGTGCATATAGATATGTTAATTAATGAAGCATACGTTGTCTATATACATGTATTAACAGTCTTTATATTTTTAGCCATCCGGTTCAAGCATATCAACCGGAAGAAAGACTAAACGAGGCGCAACAAAGAAGTTGAAAGATACAGAAAGATATAGGATCGAAACGATCGCAGCAGACGGCGCACCCGAGCTTCCCGCTGATGTTGCCCAAAAATTTGTGAAGCAATGCGAAGTGCTAGTTAGGGATCACATCTCGATCACTGTTCAAGAGTGGAATGAGCCAAAAGATCCGCAGAGACAAGGAATTTCATTTGTCAGCAAAACAGCCAAATACCATCTTTTCAAAAAGATCATGTGTAATTTCACCTTACCCTTGCCGGAGGTGGACGAGAATGAGGCGGATGAGAATGAGGAGGTAGATGGTGAAGCCGATGTTAATAAAAAGAAAATTGAGTTAGTGGAAAAGGTCAAGGCGTGGACTCTGAAAAAGATGGCCCAGCAATTCAGCAACTGGAAGAAAAGATTGAACCTTGACTTTATTAAGAAGGGCAAGACTCCGGATTTCACTCAAGGGTACGAGAAAATAAAACCCTTATGGGCAGATTTTGTGAAGTACAAGCTGTCAGATAATGCAAAGGAAAGGTCAAAGGCAAATCAGAAAAACGCCGCCAAAAAGGTATATCACCATATTATGGGGCAAGCTGGCTACAAGGGTTCCCTGCCCAAGTGAGAGAATGAGAGAACGACCTGCTTGAGAAGGGGATCACTCCCGAGCCATTCATGTGGGTCGAGCGGACAAGGGCTTGGTTCTACGGGCATAGGGGCAAGTTGGACGCCGTAGGAAAAACAATCTATAACCTAAGGCATAAAGAGAATCCTCTACCCATAGAAGATGTTAGAAGCGCAATAAAGGATGTTAAAGAGGGGAGGTTCGTGGCAGATAGAGAAAACGACGAGCTCACACGCGCCCTCAAGAATAAGGAACACGTAGGGCGTACACGAGGCACAAAAGGCAATCCGCCGTGGAGTATTGGGTTTGACGACATCAAAAAGAAATATCCTGATAGAAGCCGTCAACGGTAAAAGGACGCGGAGGCAGCTGAAGCAGCGAGTCAGGCAAACTAGAGGCGTCAACTTGAAGAATAGATGAAGCGGCAGCAGAAGGTAGCAATGAAGCAGCAAGAGCAAATTAACACACTTAGCCAGCAGCTAGTGTCTACCGGTGTACCACACATGGTAGAAGGTGAAGTCGATGCTACCGGCGCCGCACATTCTCATCATCGGAAAAGCAGCGTTGCGTCCACGCAGCTCGAGGGTGATGATGCACCGCCGATGATGCACCCGGTGGATGATATCACGGAGATGACAACTTGTGAGATCCACGTGAAGGTCGTTATTATAACCATCAAGGCAGCGGTTGGCTATGTCTTACCAATTGGCAACGAACCAACTCACCATAGTCTTCCGGTTTCACGGGGCTACGCTGTTGTTGGGGTCGATGAAGTTGTCAACGGATTTGAGCGAGTGAAGCTTGAATTCCCTGAAGGTGAAGACGGAGAGGTGACTGAACTCGGAGAAGCCAAGAAGTTGACCGTTCTATGGATAAAGGAATGCATTGTGCTTCTAAATCAGACGGTGAGGCCATCGAATCCTCACCATTCTCCGGCGCGGTCGTCTCCGCCATGCATGCCGTCTCCAGCGCGGTCGCCTACGCCGTGCATTCCATCTCCAGCGCGGTCGCCTATGCCGCCATGTCAGCCTTCTCCGCCCACTAAGTTTCTGCCGAAACGTAAAAGATCACCCAAACGTCAACGGTCACCCCTCCCGAAGGTACCAAAGGAGTTACCCAAGTTACCTTATGATTATACTCCTGAGTAAACCCAGAAAATCGCAAGGGACGAATACGAGGCGTGGAAATCAAAAGCCGATGGAGCCAACAAAGGCAGATTTCCCCGACACCGAAGAAGATGTAGAACGAGCGTGGAAACTGGTGAAGACTCTTCATCAACCTGAGCCGAGTCTGTCATCTGACTATGACCGCTCTATTCTGAAGTCACACCAGGAAATAGTGCGGTTGACGAAGAGAAGTAGCGCAAGCGCGAAAAGCGGGAAATCAGTTGCCCAGCTCGGAGAGCAGAAAAAACAATCCATCTCCCCGCTCAAAGTGATTTCCAATACCCAAGTGGGGCCGAGCACTAATGCTGACGAGCTAATTGATCCGAAGTTTATAGAACTATACGGACCAGGGCAGCTGCTGCGGGTTTGTCCATTGCTGAGTATATGCAAACAGTAGAGTAATTCCCCGCTCTACCAACCAAAATGCGAAGAGTGCATAATTGGTATATGGAAGACGCTTAGAAATCTCAGTACTGGATAGTGCTTGGAGTTAGAGACAAGCACAACGGGTATGGAGATGGACTGGTTCTGATTCAATTTTCCGAATTGTTTCAGTTATTCCAGCAGCAGGCCCTCGACAAATCTATCGTTAGTGCCTATTGTTTGTAAGTACTTATTTCTCTAATTAGGTCTCTAGCTAGCTCACCTCGTTCATTACATATTCATATATATAGTACACTAATTATATTATAATTGCAGAATGAAGATTCTCGAATGCAAAAGAGGACAAATCTATGGTATTGGGTTCATTGACCCATATTTTGTTAATCATAAGACTCTTGAGCTATTTCCCAAGGATACAGAAGATAACCTTCTGAGAGCAATAATGTTTCAACAACACCGACGGGAAATACTATTTCCTTACAACTTCGGGTGAGTGTTACTGTGTTGTACACATTCTGTTTTCCTTACTCGATGATCAGCGTATAATTGATGAGTTCTGTGTGCACAGCTTCCACTATATTATGCTAATCTTCCAAGTTGACAAAGGAAAAGTACCGGTAATGGACCCAAAACGTAAACCCCTAGCGATCTGGACGGACATGCAGGAAATGATCCAACGGTAATTTCAATCTTTATTAATTTTAATCTTTATATATGACACTATATCGACAACTTTGTTTCATTTTCGGATATCAAGTAATTACTAACTCTTTTTATTCTTTTTCTTTCCCGGGCAGCGTTTGGAAGAGGTTCACAAAAAATGCCAGGGGTGAATGGAATTCAGAGCTTACATTTGATATTGTGCAAGTAAGTACTACTATCTAGATCTGCGCATCTCCTTGATTCTAGTGTCGATACCATTATCATGGCTGGTTGATTATTATTTTGATTGAAATCATGTTCTCGTAAAGTGCTTTCAACAAGGAGACGGGAATCACTTGTGTGGATACTACGTCTGCGAGTTCATTCATCAGACGACCTGTCCCAAGGGCAGAGATTTCAACAAACTTCATGTACGCCAGTCGTCAATTTTTCTTATTACCATCTATTTTAGTTACTTAGTTTTATTAATATATATTGACCACTCTTCTTTATATTAGATCGAACGGCTCCAGGATGGTCTTCTACCAAGGGACCGCATACGAGCAATTCAGGAGGAAATTGCGGGCTTCTTAAATGCAGGGGTCCTAAATGTAAATGGAGAGTACTATAGCGACGATTGGGAATGAATTTGATTTTGTAATTCATTCCATCTGTCATGTAATATGCTCGATATACTTAGTTTCTGTAATATAAGTGTTACTTCTTTTGCTATATATATGTATTACTTATTCACTCGTGGGATCCGGGAGGTCCGGGGAGGGGCCACCGAGGCTCCTCTCTTCTCGTGGGATCCAGGAGGTCCGGGGAAGGGCCACCGGGCTCCTCTCTTCTCCTGGATCCGGGAGGTCCGGGTGGGGCCACCAAGGCTCCTTATCAGTGTATGGTGACAGGGGTATCGTACAATCGAATTGATCGCAAAACATAAAATAAAAAGGAAAACAATAAATAGAAAAAAACTCTGCCGCGGCAGAGAAAATGGCAAAAGTACTGCCGCGACAGAGGAGGCATTCATCCCGGTTCGTGTTAAGAACCGGGACGAATGGCCCTGGCCAGATTCCAGCGCATCTGCCACGTGGTCAGCCCCATGCATCCCGGGTCCTGGCACAACCGGGACCAATGGGGGAGCGACATTTGTCCCGGCTGCCCCATCCCAGTTGCACAACCGGGATGAATGGGCTTTACAAACCGGGACGAAAGCCCTGGTTGTACCAGTGGATCTTGTTCAACTCCATGCGGAAGTCGCCACCCGCTGACGTGCCATCGGAAATCTTCATCACCATCGTCCTTGTCCAGCATCAGGAAACCCGGCCAAGCATTAATTGTTAACCACGATTGACCATGATTCAATATACCAGGAAAGCTTCAGCTGATATAAATCTTGACAAAAAAAAAAACATAACGCTCGAGTAAACAAATAATACCCATGGATGTTATGTAGAAACAGCGGAAACCGTTTTTTCTTGCACTTTAACAACACATAGAACGGGGCAACCCCAATACCCTAAAAACATAACCGATCAGAATAAGATCTAAATTAAACTAAATTTACCTACCGAGTCGCGATGCCACACTAGCTAGTAGTATAGTTTAGGCAATCGCACACGACTGAAATTATATTTCGCAAACGGTTTAACGAAACCTTACCATGTAGGGTACTGATGGGCCGGGTGCGTAATCACACATGATTTGGTTATTTTGGAAGGAAAATGCTTTGTTTAGGGGGACCTAAACTCCCCTAACGTAGGTCGCTCACGCGAGCTAGTAGCGAAGCCAGCAGTTTGGCCTTTTTGCTCTCGTGTGGCAGACCCAACTAGGTCTAATTTTGATTTTGGGTCCAGTTTTGTATGCAAACAGCCCACCATAGTAACTAGGAGCAGCACATATATATTAAGTGTTTCCAACATGTTCGGCCAACGTTGTAAACGTATTAAAAATTTGTAACAGTTTTGACCACATTTTGTTGAGAAAGCACAAACGTGATGTTACAATGTCTTTCTGAATGATTTTCTAGTAATTACGTATACCTTTTTAGAATTCATTTGGAATGACATGTTTACGTGCTCTTTTGCATGTTGTAAACATGTAACTTTTTTGTTGCTATCGGTTTACCTTTTTGTTGAAATAGGTGATGATTTTTGTTGCAATTGAAACAGTGACAAATTATTTTGTTGCTTACCAACTTTTTAATTGATGCAAATAATTCTTTTTTGTTGCAATAGGTTGTGAATTTTGTTGAATTGTTGTAACATTTTTGTTGCAACGCAATAACATATTGCTTAACTATTATTTGTAACATTACTTATCTTTCGATATTTTTTGGAATAATTTGTTGCAATACTTTTTTTTTGTACACGGAACAATAAATTTTGTTGCGATACCTGCGAATTTGTTGCAATGGCATTTTTGTTGTAATTATCAGATGACCGGGGGCAATGCGATATACCTCTTCGCTTAACTGAGTCCATTATGGAGTGCGGGTTCTATATCCGAAATCTAGGGGGGCCAAAATGTAAAATCGCGATTTGCTGAATTCTCGCCGTTGGATGATGATCTGACGGCACACGAGGGACCTAAGATTGCCCAATCTTAGGACAACCTACGCCTAGCACGCGCCATTTTGGAACGTGTGTAATGTCTGATGGCCTACGTGTTTCATTACAAAACTGTCTGCGAACTCTTCTACATCATATACATTTTTTTATATGGGTAATCGTCTTTACTAATGAGGTCGTCAGACACACCATGTTTACCACCATCGTTTATGCTTAGTTTTAAATGTTCATGTGTGAATGCGCTGCCAGCATATGACAACTTGGGCAACATATATATGAGGCAATTGCAGTGGTGGCAGCCCCCATGACGTTAAGGGGTGACAACCATGGCGTGGCCGTCGACAACGCCGGTGGTGACAAGCATCCTAGGGCGACTTTTACTAGGTTGTTTGTAAATTTTGGGTCCCATCTCTTTTTTCTATTTTGGAGTTAAAAGGTTTTTCTCAAACTTTAATCATTCGCTTTCGATGCTATTACATTTGGAAGTTTCTTGTTGTTACACCAAAATCTTAAGGGAGTTTATTCTGCAAGGGAAAGGTATGTTTTGAGTCCTCTTGTAAGATTTGATAGCGCTCATATTCACTCACCTGACGCGAGGATGAGCGATACACGCGACACCGATACACGCGACGTGGGTGGCGGCGCCTTCACCCCGCCGGAGTTGATCGATCGGTGGTCGGTGGAGATCACCTCCACGATTCCCCCGTTGACGACGGCGCCGCAGGATGGCGTGCTGCTTCTCCGCCGCGCGATCGAGCGCCTCGTCCTTCTGGACGGGAAGGGGATGGTGGAGGATGCGCGCTGCTTGAAGGAGGGTGAGCAGGTGATCGTCGGTGTAGTCCTGGAGCTGCCAGCGCACCGCATGCTTCCTTCGGCGCTGCTGCTGGCGCCGGTGATCGGAGCGCGGACGTGTCCACCTGAAACAATCCATGAGGGCCCGCAGTCTGTTAGCGCTTCGCTGGGTTTGGATGTTGCCAGCCCATCCGGCCCAACTGCTACACACTACTAGAGATTTGCTTATAGCAGCATATCCTACCACAGGCGAACACGAAAGTAGACGCGCCTGGGCTACTTAGCGCAGGCGAACAACGGAGCGATGCGCCTGCGGTAAGTCCCTTACCCCAGGCGAACAAACTACGGAAGCGACTGGGGTAAAATGTGGCAGGGCCACCCAACACCACACCCTGGCACTCTTCGTTTACCCCAGGCAAATAGAGCAGATGTTCGCCTCTGGTATAACACATACCCCAGGCGAAAGCCGAACCTCTGCGCCTGGGGTAAGCCCTCGCTGTTGCTACAAAAAAATGAGAAAACCTTTAGGACCGGTTTGTGATACAAACCGGTTCTATAGGATCTGTCCCCTGGTCCCCTCTCTGCACAGCAAATGGCCGCAAGGCCTTTAGAACCGGTTTGTATCACAAACCGGTCCTAAAGGCCTTGCGGCCATTTGCTGCGCGGAGGGGGGGGGGGGCCAGGGGACAGATCCTTTAGAACCGGTTTGTATCACAAACCGGTCCTAAAGGCCTTGAGGCCATTTGCGGCAGGGTGGGGGGCCCAGTGGACAGATCCTTTTAGAACCGGTTTGTATCACAAACCGGTCCTAAAGGCCTTGAGGCCATTTGCGGCAGGGTGGGGGGCCCAGTGGACAGATCCTTTTAGAACCGGTTTGTATCACAAACCGGTGCCAATGTGCTTAGCTCAATGCTTTAGTATTTTAAGTGACCAGATCTCACCCGCACCCGCACCCGCACCCGCGCCCACACGCACCCACACGCCGCCGCCGTCGCCAGTGTCGAGGAGGAGCAGAGCAGGTCGTCGCCCACTCCGTCGTCGTCGTCGTTGTTGATCCAGGTCAGCCCCTCTCCCTCCCATCCCCCTCCCTCCCATCCCCCCTCCATCCCAGCTCACTCCGGCCCTCCCGTCGTCGTTGTGGATCCAGAGGATGTGCGCCTGCTCCTGGTGGCCGCGGTGCTCCCGTCGTCGTGGATCCAGAGGAATGTTTGCTTTCTTTGAGCTCCATGATTCAGTGCTCTTATCGGATCTTTGTAGTGCATTATATCTCCAACATTTAATTTTCAATAATGCGTATTTCCATGACAAATCAATGGTCTATGTCCCCAATTTAGGAACGTAAACGCAAAACTTAGGAACGAGAAAACAGAGGAAATTCATAGCAACGAGCGTTCGGATCGATAGCATGTTCTGGAGTTTTTTATTTGGCTAAGCACCCATCACTTTTGTCCCCATCTCATTTATCCTTTTTTCTATCTGCGTTCAAACCCCAGCATGCAATTAGAACACAGTAATCTGGTGGTACCACACACAACATTGTTTTTGGATATTCCAGTAAAGTAGATAGCTTTTGTGCATTTGTTTTGTGATAGGTAGGCGCTGCCATTTGTCTTTGTTTTGTGATAGCTATGCTCCTCTAACCTCTATGTGTACTTTCTTAATTTAATAGAACATGACTTGCAAAGTATGTCTGTCCCGATGTGCCCAAGGACGATTCACCGGGACTTCTTTTATGCTTCAGCTCCACGACGGTGACGTTGATTCGTTGGTAATTAACAATTCTTTTTATGTTAACTTGTTCTTTCGTTTTACTATCTAGCTTGAGACTTGTGTTTCTTTTTTAGATTCTACCATGCAATATTCGCGAAGAGTTCAACGAGTTAGTTGGCAATAACGTGGATTTCAATGTTCACGAGACCACTTACATTCTTCGAGTGAAGAAAGAAAGAAACAAGACCTACTTCTGCGGGGAACAATTGCAGGCTATCATCGCCAAGTATAATTTAAGCGGAGGTGATTACATTCACTTCTCTATGGAAGGACCGCAACCTCGTATCAAAATTCTGTATATGGGCGGGATTGCGAGCGAGGATGGCGGGAGTGAGGAGGAAATTGGGAACACTGAGGATGATATGGACACTGAGGATGATATGGACGAGGAGGACCCATGGAAACATGTGATGGTTGCTCAAAGAGCAAATCTTAGCGAGCTTGAGAAGGACCGTGTCCTTCAGAGACTTGCCCAGATAGATAGCTACATCGGGTCCCCTTTCGTGCATCGCATCACCAACACTAACATCTCCAATGGACATCTCATGGTATGTTTTTTAACATTTTCTTATTCCTATAGTTGCTTATGTTACAATGTGGCCGGTATGTGACATTGTGCTTTTATTCTTTCTTGGAATTGTGTGTTCTAGAAAATACCTATGGCGGTAGCGGACAGTGCTGGCATGGAGCATAAAGGTACCATCGGAGTACGCCGTGGAGAATCAGGAGATGTCACCACAGTTCCGATCAACAGGGATAATGCTGATGGTCGCGTCATCCTCAACTCTCAAGCATGGAGGCAGTTCCATTCCGCAAGATTTGGTATGGAGGCTGGCCGAGCTATTCTGATCACCATGAGGGATACTGACATCCCCAACTTGTACATGATGATGGTCATCCACTACATCAGCCCAAATTAGAACAAATAATCATTTTCATCTCACTAGCTAACTCCTGGATTTATTAATTAGTAGTATGGTTCTTTTCGAGACTATGTAATTTTGTTGAACTATGTGTTGATGATCGAGACTATGTGTTGATGATCGAAAATATTTCTGTTATAAAACTTAATTCTGTCATTTTGAGACTATGGTATATTTCTGTCATTTTGAGACTTATTTCTGTCATTTTCCTGTAATTCTGTTATTTTGATATCTTTTATATTTTGATACAGCAAAACCATACCCCAGGCGAATAGAATACGGTACCCCAGGCGCATCTCTTGTTCGCCACAGGTAAAAGTATTACCCCAGGCGCACAAGGCCTATTCGCCTGGGGTATGCCAACTTACCACAGGCGCATTTCACTATTCGCCTGGAGTAAGCCATTACCGCTGGCGATATGGTCCCAGGCGAACCGAAATGCGCCTGTGGTAGTCCTTTCTGTTCGCCTAGGGTAAGCTTTTCCCTAGTAGTGACAGGATCAGGCCCGTCGCTCTGTGGAGAGGGCGTACAAGACCACGGGAGGCCAGGTTCCTTTGAGATCGACGAGTTATTTGCTCATTTCTGGTCTTCCGCATCTAGGGTTTCCGCCGCTAGGGTTCCTACCGGAGAGCTCGATTCGCAAGCGTGGTGGCGGGGGAAGATTGGTGGGGATCATAGGTCTTTTGCTCAGGTTGTTGCCTCGCCTCCACGACCACGAGATATTCCAAGGCCGGTTGCTTCCATGGGCGACCGCGGGGGGCATGGCGGCGGACGGAGAGGTGGTGCGATGGGGGGAGGCTCTGGGGGAGCTGGTGGCGGTGGACGCAATGGCAACCGCCAGGAGTTCGGGCCCGGGCGCAACAACGTCTGGCAACGGGATCTCCCCGGCGGATCTGGCGAGAGCAACTCGGGTAGCGGCACGGATCGGTGGAAGCTGCGGTGGCGAAGGAGGCGCAGAGCAAGGAGAAGCCACACGCTCCCCCGAGCCATGGGGGTGGGCGTCAGGGGGCTCCTCCCGCGGCTGCTGCTGCGACAAAATCTTCATCAACGGCGCCGCCTTGCGCCAACTGCACTGTGAGTGGCCACCTCACGGTGCGTTGTCCGACTATCCGTTGCGAGAGGTGCGGTAAGCTCGGTCATATGGCTCCTATCTGTCAAGCGCTGCTTCCTTGGTACTGTGTTGCGGCGATGTGCGCTTTCCAATCCCCTGGCCAGGGTTTCTTCTATTTCCCTGATTCGGTTAGCGCTAAGCAAGAGAAGGAGCGTGTTTCTAGCATTGTTATCACTGTGGTTGAGGGGAACCCTACTGCTAGGCAGCTTGAACATGAGTTTAATGAATATCTGAACACTAATTGGAGGTGTACTGCGAGGCCTGTTAACAGTACCCAATTTGTCATGAGGTTTCCTAGCGCTAGAGAGGTGGAGCGCACCTGTTATTTGGGGGTGGGGGGGGGGGGAGGATGGTTATGAAATTTTGTGATGCTGTGTTGTGTTGGGAATATGCCCTAGAGGCAATCATAGATGATGTAATTCCCAATGTATTCATAAAGTTATTGAATTGTCCTTTGGTTTGAACATCTGATATATCTCATTGAATATGTGATTCAATTGTGGAACTATGTATTCATGTTGTTCATACTAATTGTCCTTGGTCGTTAAGGTTGTGCTGGACACACACCCTAGACTAATGTGAGTGTTGGCTGATGACACGGTTCCACTTGTCATGGGCATGGTGATGCCATTCCAACGTTCACGGACTTGGCTAAAGAGTTTAGCAAGTCGGACTGACCCACATTGAGATGCAACGATCAAGTCGTCATTTGCATGTCTCAATCAATGTAATCCTTATACCTGAGGTTGTCGCACAATCAGAGTTGTGGATCACCGACTTAGGTTCTGTCAAACATTGTTCTGTGACAAGGCAACTATAAAGGCAGAGTTCGGGTCGAATGAGAAGCAAGCTGCGTGATGTGGATAATCAAGATGGGATTTTGCCCCTCCGAATGGAGAGATATTCTCTGGGCCCTCTCGAGTGATATGATTCAGGAAGCATGGCCATGCGCGACTCAGTTAAGTGTTAACTGTGTCGGATGACTAAGAGTTAGTCAGATGAATCACATGTCACGGATCGAGAAGAGAGTTGAACTATTAAAGGGATGACGATAAATCACCTATAGTTCGACAAGGTATATCGTGAGGCAAAAGGGACTAAGATGAATATCACATTGAAAGGTACGTCGTCATGACTCAATGGTACTTGGGAGTCGGCACGTTCTGCTAGGAGCCGCTACCGATTGATCGATTGGGAGTTGGACTCCAATCGTGTCCAAGTCGCCATGAGCCTGCAGGGTCGCACACTTAAGAGCGGGAGCAAGTATTGGTTGGGTTGGACCCGAACCGGAAATGGACTGAGTTAGTGAGTCGGACTCACAGAGGGAATGGGCCACAAGTGTTGTGCAGCCCATTACCATACGCTATATAAAGAGGGGCGCAGGTTGCCCAGCGGGCAGGTTAGTCCACTCTCCCATGCGTTGGGAACCCTAGCCCCACTTAGTCCAGCCGCCGCACCGGACCTAGCAGTCCGCCGTCGGAGCTCCTCCTCGTACGTGTGGATACCGGCAGAGGTGCTGTACATTCAGCACTTCGACGTTCGAGGGATTGGATCGGCCGGACCGGATCGTGGGACTGCACTGCCCCGACGCGCTTCACCGATAATCCGCAACCGCGCGTCTAGTGGTAATCATCGTGGCCTTCTACCTCGGCTAGATCTTGGAAGCATCACATAGGAAAAAGTTTTCGTTTATCTCTACGCGTTCCAACATGTTGAATTTGGCTTCTTGGTCTGCTTCAGTTGGGGCTAAGGGTGTGTTGCACAAGGCGTGGGTGAAGGTTAGGAATATTCCTATTGACAAGCGTTGTGATGCTCATGCGGCATATGCAGGTTCTCTTGTTGGAGTTACGCTGGAGGTTGATCAGGCAACTTTATTTAAGCCTGAGTACTGTCGTATTTTGCTGGGTTGTCGCGATATTTCACTGCTTCCTAAGACAGCCGAGGGGGTGCTGGGGGACTATTTCTATGATTTTACCTATGAAGTCGATGATATTGTGGAGCAAGGCCGCCCCGTGGTGCGCAGGCCTCTTACGGTGTCAACCTCTGACATTCCTCCGTCCCCGAAAAGGCCTAGACATGATCACTTGGTTGGTGACTCTGCGGCTTCTTCGGAGGGGCAGACAGCATCGACTAGCTATGTGGGGACAGGCTTTGGTAGGTCCCAGTGTGCCATTATGCCTGCTGTTGCTGAGCATGAGTCTGAGGAGGAGAGTGAGGGTGATACTGAGCTTCTTATCGATGTTATCACAAGAGAGAATGCCAGTAAGGCTGGAGGAGGGGGTGCTGGTGGTGGGAGTAAGGGTGTGGAGTTGTCTGGACATGATTCCGTGTTGGACAAGTCCCCTAAGTCCAACATGGTGCAAAAAAATGCTGGGAGTGTTGTATTGGCTCCATTTACTCCTGTTGTTGAGAAAGAAATGAGTTCATCTGATAACATTGATGTGGTGGGGCAGAATATGTTAGTACCCTATGTGGGTAAGGCAAGGGCATCGCTGTGGCCGGCTGAGCCAGTGGTCACAGAAATCCTATCTGAGTCTCCAACTGGAACTGTGCTGGAGGGTGGGTACTCGGTACAATCTCCTCCTTCTTTGGGTGAAACGGTGGTGGAGGTGGACCCTGGTGTCGAGGTTCCTGTGGAGGAAGGGAGGGGGCGCAATCAGGGTGCGAAGATGATGAATATGATGGCCAATGCTGCAGAGGCAACCAGAAAAAGAAACTTAGATTGTGAGTCCCCCTCTCCTGTCTCAAGTAACTCGTTTGCTGCTTTATCTAATATGGAAATCATGGCTAGGGCTTCCTTGATGGGTATCGATTTTCCTTCCGATAATTTTGATAATATTGACATTCTAAAAGAATTGGAAAAATCTAGGGACAATTTGCGTGCTAAAAATTTATCTATTGTTGATACTCCATTGGTAGCTATGCATGATAATGGGGGGAGGACACCTTTGTGTCTAACCTGGTTGAGTGATGGGGAATTAGATGCTTCCTTTACTGTGGTGCAATCAAGGAAAAATAGAAAATCTAATAGGAGAAGCAATGTGGTGGTTTCTAGACCTATGACAAGGAGTCAAAAAAAGAATGCCACGGCTACCCTGTCTCCTGGTAGGCCGGTTAGGCAAAGAAATCTCCCTGGTAAGTTTAAATTATTGGTGGCATTTGGAATATTAGGAGGGCTGGGAAGAAAGGCATATCCACTTGTATCCTAGACACTATTGAAGATTGGAAGCTTGACTTTATTGGTCTGTTGGAGACAATGAAAAAAACATATACATCTGGCTTTTTTTAGAAAGATTGATCCCTTTAACAAATTCTTTTGGAAATGGGTTCCTTCAGTAGGCAAGTCTGGTGGTATATTGTGTGGTTTCAAATATGAAACTTTGGAAGTTCAAAATGTTAAAGTTGGGAATCATATGGTGCTTTCTTATCTTTGGGATAAAAATAAAAAGTGCAGGTGGGCGTGTTTGATTGTATATGGTCCAACTCATGAAGAGTTGAAAGCTGCATTTCTTACAGAGTTAGCTTCCTTTTGCAATGTTATTGATTTCACTTTTATTGTTGGTGGGGACTTCAACATTATGAGAAATGTTTTGGAGAAAAATAAACCTACAGTGCTACCTCATTCTTCTGATGTGTTTAATTCCATTATCCGTACCCTTTGCCTTCGGAAAATTGACTTAATTGGAGGAAAGTATACTTGGTCTAATCAACAAAGAAGCCCTATTCTTGAAAAATTGGATAGGGTGCTTATGACTCCTTGTTGGGAAGCTTTATTCCCTTTAGTGACATTGAGAAAGGTGGTGAAAGAACAATCAGACCACAACCTTTTGATCCTCGATGTTGGTGGTAATCCTAGTGCCATTAAAAAGAGGGGGTTTAAATTTGATGTCTCCTGGCTTAAGAATGAGGAGTTTTTACCTAAGGTTTCTGAGATTTGGTCTCAGCATGTTGGTAGTACAGACCCTATTGATGTGTTCAATATCAAGTTGAAACGCCTTAAAAAATACTTTAAAGATTGGGGCTCAAATTTGTTCGGCAACCTTAAAAAAAAGAAAGGAGAATTGAGAGGGGAGTTGGAGATTTTGGATCAAAAGGAGGAAGAGTGTGATCTGTCTCCTGTTGAGTTTGCTCGTAAAGCTGAAATTCAAATAGAAATTTTTAAAATGAATGAAGAAGAGGAGACTTATTGGTACCAACGTTCTCATGCGAGATGGATTTTACATGGTGACCTTAATACGTCATATTTCCATAGAATTGCGAATGGTCGCAAAAGAAAGAACACGGTCTATTCCTTGGAAGATAATGGGGTGGTTGTGGAGGGAACCAACGATTTACTTAGCCTGGCAACTAAATATTACAGAGAGTTGTTTGGGCCGGCCCCTGGCAATAGTTTTCAGTTATCTTCTGACTTGTGGGGTGAGAATGAGAGAATCTCCTTTGAAGATAATGTTGAGCTAACTAAAGCCTTTTCCGAGGAGGAAGTTAAAAATGCGTTGTTTTCGATGAATATCAACCGTGCACCTGGACCTGATGAGATCCCAACTGAATTTTACCAACATTGTTGGGAGGTATTTAAACCTGATATTATGCGTCTTTTTCATAGTTTTCATATGGTGACTTTGGATGTGCAGCGTTTGAACTATGGTATTATCACTCTTCTTCCTAAGGTGACTGAAGCTAATAAAATTCAGCAGTTTCGTCCAATCTGTTTGTTAAGGTGTATTTACAAGCTCATTACTAAGACCCTTACCATTAGACTGGAACCTTATGCACATAAGTTGTTTGGCGTTCAACAAAATGCCTTTATAAAAGAAAGGAATATTATGGATGGTATCATGTCTCTTCACGAAATTATGCACCATACCCATGTTAAAAAAACAGACTGGGATTATCCTTAAGCTAGATTTCGAAAAGGCGTATGACAAGGTAAACTGGGACTTTCTTATTGACTGCCACAAAGTGAGAGGGTTCAATGATACTTGGTGTGGTTGGATTTATAAAATTCTTCATAATGGGACGGTGAGTGTGAAAATCAACAACCAAGTGGGTGAGTATTTTCAAAGTGCTAAGGGGGTCAGGCAAGGTGACCCATTGTCCCCTACATTGTTGAATTTGTTGGGTGAAGCACTCGCTAAAATGGTCCTGGAAGCCCAAAAAATGGTTTTCTTATAGGATTGGCTCCTGATTTGATTGAGAAAGGTGTGGCAATATTACAGTATGCAGATGATACGGTTTTATGTATTACTCATGACATGGCTAAAGCAATCAATCTGAAACTTTTGCTGTATATGTTTGAGATGATGTCTGGTCTAAAAATTAACTTCGACAAAAGTGAAGTGTTCCTTATTGGGGGAGATAATACTATTGCTGCTTTTTATTCGGATATGTTTAATTGCAAGGTTAGCCAACTCCATATGAAGTATCTTGGGGTCCCAGTAACCTTCTCAAAGTTGAAAACGGTTGATTAGGACTTTCTAGATGCAAAATTGCTGAAAAAACTTGAGTGCTGGATCAGCAACTCTGCTTCCTCGGGGGGGGGGGGGGAGGTTGACTTTAGTGGACTCTAGTTTGTCTGGTATCCCTTTATACTTCCTTTCCATGTTTCTCCTGAGCAAAACTTGCATTGATAAACTTGATAAGCACAGAAGAAGATTCTTCTGGGCTGGGAATAGTAAGAAGAAGAAGTACTGTATGGTTAAGTGGTCGAGGGTGTGTCGGTCTAAGAATAAAGGGGGCCTGGGAATTAAAAACCTGCATAGACAAAATGTAAGTCTCCTTTGCAAGTGGTGGTGGAAGTTGGAGACACAAAATGGTCTTTGGCAGCAGATTGTTTCTGCTAAATACTTGAGAAATAAAACGGTGCCTTCGATTAAACCGAAAGCATCGGATTCACCTTGTTGGAAAGGACTTATGAAAGTGAGGGAGTTTTATATGTTGGGGAGAAAAGTTGTTTTGAACAAAGGTAATCTTGTGAGATTTTGGCAAGACCCCTGGTTGGATGGTAATCCTTTGTCTATTTCTTATCCAGAGTTATTTGATATTTGCCATGGGCAGGAGTGGTATTTCCTTAGAACCAAAGAAAATAATTATGTGGATCCGTTTCGCCGTCGTATGCATCCTGAGTTAGATAGACAATTGAAGCATATTGTGGGTAGTGCAAAGAATTTGCAAATCTCTGATCAACCTGACAGAGTTATTTGGGCTTTTTGTTCTAAGGGGAGGTTTTCCACTAAATCTATGTACCAGTGTTTGGAAACGAACTTAGCCGAATCGAATAACAGGTGGATCTGGAAAGCAAAAGTACCTCTTAAAATCAAAATTTTCCTTTGGCAGCTTTTTAGAGATGCTATTCTCACTAGGGACAACTTACGGAAGAGAAAGTGGCAAGGCAACCCTCTTTGTTCTTTCTGTAAAGAGTTGGAGAGTGCTAATCACCTTTTGTTTGGTTGCTCCCATGCTAAGGTGGTTTGGGGGACGGTTGGGGCGGTAATGAGGACCAAATCTTGTCCCAGGTCGCTTTGGCAGAGTATTGTTTGGCTACATAATTTTTGCCCCCTGGGAAAGAAGTTTCATATGCTTATATTGGCTGCTTTATGCTGGGCTGTTTGGTGCACTCGAAATGCAATTACGTTTGAGAAGAAAATTGTGCGGAACCCTATGGTCACTATATATTCCATGTGTCCTTTCTTGTGCTATTGGGCAGGTCTTTACAGTGATTCCGAGGGCGAGATGATCAGGAATGGCGCGGGGCAGCTGATGGCGAAGGCGGCGGAACTGGCAGCTGCTGTCTCTGAGTCGCGCAACGCCGAAGGACGGGTCCATGTTCTGCGTATCACAGATGGCTCGGCCGCCTGATGGTTGGAAGCTCAGTTTGCTTTTGTTGTTATCTCCTAGAGTGCTGTTGTGCGAGGTGGTTTAGACTGTTATGTCGTTGTTGGTTTGCGGTGTGTTGATCTCCTGAACCTCTTGTTTCCTGTATCCTGAACCATTTTAGGTGGTTAGGTTGGTAGGTTTTTTGCCCCATAATATAGTTCTCGTAGGAGGCTATATAGCGGGTTTTCCTACTTGTCTGCTACCCCTTTTCTCTCCTCCTTTGGTTGTTTTCCATTTGGAACTCTGTATTTCCGTTGATGAAAGTTAATGGAAAGGGGCGAGCCCAGTTGGAAAAAATATTCACTCACCTCCTGATTTCTGATAGCTGAAATATGTAAAGATTGTGCATTATAATTTATATGCAAACCTACATTTTTATTCTATCGAATTAGGTTTTCTTTCTCAAGCAAAGTCATTGTAGGAACTTAACAACAAATAACTTATGAAAACAACAAAAATGCTAGGATTCAATCCAAAGATCAAAGGGACGACATAACAAATAAGGCACTCAACAATAATATATAAAATTTTCACATACACAACTTTAACTGCAAGGGCTAAATTTATTATTACAATAATGTATAGAAAGAGGTACAATGCAACACAGACATGCTGATACGATAAAGGAGCTGATATACCCACATGCATTTCCGCTTCTATGCCGATATAGCTTTGGAGTGTGGGTACGGAACAGCTACGAGCTTCAAGGCATTCTTTCTTCTTACGGTGATGCCAAATTTCTCGGACATGTCAAAAGATTCTGGAGTAGACCCGTCAGGAAGCTGCCAGTCAAAGTGGTAGAGTAGATTCGCGAGCGCAATCTCCATGGTGGTCGTACCGAACAATATCCCAGGGCATAGCCTTCGCCCGGCCCCGAAAGGGGTGAACTCGAAATTTGTCCCGTGGAAGTCGATGTTACTCTTGTCAAACCTCTCGGGCTTGAACTTAGTGGGATTGTCCCAGTATTTAGGATCCCGGCAAATTGCAAAGACGTTAACAAGTATGTTGGTGCCTTGGGGAATGTTATAGCCCATGACTTCACAGTCCTCTCTGGCCTGTCTTGGGATGAGAAAGGGAGCGGGAGCATGCAACCTGAGGGCCTCCTTGATGACCATGCGCAAGTAGTGGAGCTCGCCGAGATCGGCAGTCGTGATGACACCTCGATCTTTGCCCATCACTTGTCGGATCTCTAGTTGTGCCTTTGCCATAAGTTGAGGATTCCTGGAGAGCTCGGACATAGCCCACGAGAGTGTGGTTCCTGTGGTTTCCGTTGCAGCTCCAAATATGTCCTGTAGACAGTACGTATGATACATTATTTCTTGGATAAATGATTAATAAAAGATTTCATTAAAAAATAGAACTAGCTACAGGAAGTTGCAGAGAAGAAACATATGTATCTGCGAGACAAATTAACCATGAATCAAGAAAACTAAGTGGATGGATACTCACGAAGATGACGGCGGCGATAATCTCAGAGGTTAGAGGGAAGGCCAAGGAGTCCTATTTCTGCAGCCTGAGTAGCACGTCCAGTAGGTCCTCGTCATCGGTGCTGGTAAAGGCAGAGCCTCGCGCCGCCTTGCGCTCGTCGATGATGTCGCCGACGATGCGCTTGACACGTTCGCAGCGCGTCCTGGTGTTCAGCGCTACACGTTCGCTTAAAAGCCGCGCCTTCCGAAACGAGGTCTGCTCGCTACTGAGGTCACCCTCCGCTCGATCGATTCGCAACCCGTACGTACGCACTCTACTACGTCTTTCCTCTCGATCGCATGCATACGTGACTAGCGTTTTTTTTTCTTCTTTTTTAGTTGCACCCCACGAGATGAAATCGAGCGATGCGCTTTGTTCCGATGGGCTGGGCTGCCTTCGGTCTTTTCTTTTCCACATACAAGGGCCGAAAAATAATCACAACAGCTAGCGTGCTAATTAAGGCAAACGCTACACATCATCTAATCGCTACCTCCGATCCATGTACGTACTACGTACGTAAATGAATTCTTCTCAAACAAAAAAAAATGAATACGTGCATGCTTCAAGTCTCACAAAAATAATACTAGCTAGTAGTACGTACGTGCTCATCTACTAGCTACCTGCATTGGCGAATCAAAACCAAAGGATCCATCATTTCCGCTACCTACTTAATTAATTACTACTACCATGCATGCATGTCTTCTCCTCCGCGGACCTGCTCCATTTAGCCTTACCGCAAAACATACTACTCGGATTTTCTTGTCCAATTTTCATGATAAATGATTATGCACTATATAGTTTTAAGACCAAACTATCAAGTCTTTCAACTTGATAACAATATCAATCGCATACAAAAGATTATAATGCATGTGAAATGCTAGTCATGCACACACGCACATGTTTATGAGTATGAGAATAAACATGTGTTCTTATTTTATTCCTAAAATGATAACTATTACGTGCATATCATGAAACAAGCTCGATCGAGATGATTTTGGTGGATTTTAATTTTAGTAATACACTGTTTCCGTCACCCTCTCCTGAGTGCACACGCCATTTAACACGCACACAAGAAAAAGTAATCCGTCTCCTAGCATAAAATCAGGAACCTAGTAACACTACATGACAATAAAACGACACATCAAATAATGAGTAATAATATTCTCCTAACATGAAACAAGGAAATTAGTAACACGAGAGACAAAATGGCATATGAAATGACTAGTTATAATGGCTTGTTAGCTTGTGTAAGATTACTCTACGTCAACCCGGTGCCCCCACGAGCCCAACTACCGCCAGATTGGGCCAAAAGGCCCAAAACATCGTCCAGCGAATCCAGGGCAAACCCAGCGGGCTGCAGGGGGGGGGGAGACTGGAACGTCAGATGAATAGAAAATGGCGCGAAAGGAACTCCCATGTATTTTTTTCGCTGCATGGACCCGCCCTGTCAGCGAGAGAGAGCTTTGCCCTCCTCGTCTCCCGCGCGCGTTAATGCCGTTGCCGTGTGGATTGGCCGCGTGGAGCAGCCGAATCGTTTGCACGGTGACGTAATGGCGCTGCACCGTCGCATCTACCTCGCCCATTCTCCCAAATAAAAACCCTATGTCGTCGCTCTCCTTCTCTGCTCGCCCAGATCCCCCTCTACTCTCTCAAGGCCACTTCTCCCCTAGCGATGGCGGCACATTTCCCCGAAGACGGCGCCGCTGCCAATGGCTTCGGGAGGCGGTGGCTGCGCGAGGAAGAGGCGAGCCTCCTGTAGGCGACGGGCTACTCGGTGCCCCTGGATATGCGCCTGTCCGACGACCGGAGGCTCAGCACGGGCGGGCTACTAGTGCCCCCCATCCCTAAAGGAGACGACTTCGTGGCCGCGATCCACGAGGAGCACGCCCGCCTGACGCCGACGCAGCGTGCCGAGCCGCGCTTCCACCCCGCCAACTATGGAGCGTGGGTGGTCTACTTCCAGGAGCGGCGCGATGATGAACTGGCGGCCTACGAGGGGCCAATTGCGCCGCCGCGCGGCAACTCCGATAGCCGCCGCTGTGGTGGGGCGTCTCGGGCCGACGCCATTCTCGCGCACATCGAGAACGACAATGTCCTTCGCCTGGAGTATCCCCACCCCCCGCCACGGGGCCCCTCGGCGCTGGACGGGTGGCCCATGGGCGACGAGAAGGATGGCGATAGAATTTTCGTCCTCCTCTTCGCAGTCTTCCGACACCGCGCGGACGCTGGGGCTGCGCCGGTGAAGACCGAACCCTCCTCTACTCTGCCTGCTCGCGCCCGAGGAATCGTCGTCGGCGAGCGCCGCGCTCCATCGCCGCCAAGGGGCCAGGTTCGGCTCTTCAAGCCGAAAAAGGAGGAGGACGACGAGCTAGAGCTCGACCTGGAGGCGGCCCTCGTATGGTCCCGCAAGGACCACATCGCTGGCGAGGTGGCGAAACATCGGCACACCGTGGAGGAGTTTGCCCCCTCAGACGCGGACGCGAGGAGAACGGCTTCATCGTGCTGGACGATGACGACGCCGTGCCAGGCCGAGCAACAACGGTGATCCCGGCCAGGGTTGCAGCTACGCCGTCCCGAAGAAGGAGCCGGCGAGCGATTCCGCCTAGTTTCGTAGTTTCATAAATTTTCGAATCCCCCCCGTGTAAATCCGTCTATATTCGACACTATGAATATAATTCACCTACATTTCGTCCAAATTTTGTTTGAATTTGTCAACTTGTAGTTAAATCTCGCCGTGTCGCCTGGGAAGTGTCGCCCCAGGGCGAGAATAGAGCCGTATAGCCCCTAGAGGCGCTAGTTTGTGCGGAAAATTGGTCCGGGGGGCGAATGGCTGGAGATGCTCTGAGTAGCATAGATCCCAACCAAACGACACGCGGGAAATTTCGGAGCGAAACTTTTCGTTTTGGGCAGTGCCACACACCGCCACCAGCGAATGAGATGGCTAGAACCGGCCTTCCCACGGATAGAACCATCATGACACAATCTGAAACGCCCATCTCAATCCAACGCACACCGTGAGTTGTGAGTAGCACAGACCCCACCAAACGCACGCGGGAAATTTGGGAGCGAAATTTTTTCGTTTTGGGCCCGGCGGGAAAATTTGCGAGAAGGGTTCACTTTGGTCTTTGGCCCGCCCCACCGCTCCGCTTTCCCCTCCCAGTCCCAACCATTCCTTCCCCATCTAAAAAAACCCCCAATTTCCTCTCCATACCTTTGCCGCACCGCCCGTCGCCAGTCGATTCTGGCCACCTCTGGCGACTCCCGACGCCGCAGACCACGTCCCCAGCACCATATGCTACTCCTCTCCCGAATCCACGGCGTGGAACCAACAAATCGCCGCACAACCACAAAAACCTAGATCCGGAGCAGGAGCATGGCGGCGGCGGCGGCTGGGATTGGCAGAGCAAGGACGGGAGGGCTAGGAGGCCGTTGGCGGCGTTGCTGTTTCCCGCGCGCCTCCGCGGTCCAGGCCGGCGTCGAGAAGCTCTACTACGTCGCACTCTCTGCTCCAAGATCCCGATGCGGTCCACGAGGCTTCCCTTGGCACTCGTCTCCCGCAGCAGCACCTCCGCCGGCCGGCACCGGGGCGTGGACGTCAAGGATGAAGAGAAGAACTTGGTGCGAGTGAGCAGCTGGAGGCTAGAGGACGGCGACCCCTGCGACCGGGAGGACGTCTCCCGCTGCTGTATGTCCTGCTCTCTTCCCGACTTCCCCTGTTCTCCATAATATTGAATTGGTGTGTAGGGTTACGTCGCATCTTTTCTGTGACTCTTGGATGCGTTGGCGTAAATGAATAATCGTGGTTCGTCTTTTTTTTCGTTCGGCCACAAATATACTGCAGCTTGAGGGCGTCGTTTCTTTCTCCTAGCATTGCTTTAAAAAAAATTATTGGCTGACAAGCTTTGTAATAAATTCTGAGAAGGTAGCTTTGACAGCTAGTCCACTCTACTTCAGCTCAATAGTATGCAAAAACAACCAAAGATTAGGGAGTTGCGTCTTGAGAAATTTTAATGCAGCAGCAATCTAGGGAGTTTGCATTGGTAGGTTGAAATGTACCTGCTTGGACAACTTCTTGAGCTGTAAACAACACACAGTAACGATCAGAAGAACAATATGCACGTTGGAAGTTGTAGTTACAGCAGTTGTACTATTATCAACCTGGTTTTCCTATCCTCCTAGCTACTACCAACTTGAATTGCATATCCTCTATCTGCAAGACTTCCATTTGCTGACATTCACTCAAACTAACATATGCCTAACTAATGTTTGCTGGGACATAAAAAGGTTGAGATCGCCCAAACATAGGAGAAAACTGGAGCTGTGTGCTCAAGTGTTCTTACAGATAAAAGGTTAGTAGTCCCTTCTATCTAGAAGATTTGGGGACCTTGCTTAATATGTTGAGAATTACACATACTGAAAATACTCGGTTTCCTTTGATAGGAGGCCGGCAGGCGGCAGCAGCGAGTCGGCTGTCCGTGTGCCTTTGCTGTCCAGGCTGGCATCGAGAAGCTCGTCGAGTGCAGCCGAGCGTATTGGCCGCGCTTAGGTCCTGGGCCAACATAGGCACCATCGTCACTCAAGAAAAGCGATGTGCTCCACTAGGCTCTCTCGTCTCCCGCAGCAGCTTTTTCCCTAGACGGCTTTGGGACCGTGACGTGGTCGGGGACGACGAGAATAATGATGGATGGTCAGGTTGCTGGGGAGGCGCTGCTGGAGCTGAAGCTGTCCTTCAACGCCATAGCTTGGCGGCTGAGCAGCTGGAGACCAAAGTAAAACAACCTCTCCATCTACAACCATTGGATCGATTCATATGGGTACGGCTAAATTTCTTTCACTTTCTTGTGCATGCAGTATTTGGATGCTATTTCGGAGCAGTGCCTTTATAAAAAAATGTCTTCAGAGGCGTGCTACTTTAAGTAGAGAGCACACATACTGTAGGATGATCTTCGATATCATTGTAAGACCCCTGGTTCAAAAAAGCGCTGGAAAGCGTACGCTTAGGCGCGCGGAAGCGAGAAGCGTAGGGTCGGCGCCTCGCTTTGGCCCTAAGCGCATAGTTAAGCGCCAGGCGCGATTAAGCGTCTCGCTTTTTTATTCCGCGCGATTCGGCGCGCGGCAGCGGAAAAAAAGCGCCGCGGAAGCGCTGGATAGGGTGCGGGCAGGGATAAGAAATAAACGCGGGAACTTTGCCCGCCAACGCAAGGAAAAGTCACGGGAGCGCTGGCTAGAGCGGTGGACCCTCGTCCTTCTAGGGCTGGAAAGCAAATCGATCCCCTTTGTTGTCTCCCTCCTCTGCTCAAGCTCCTGGCGGCGGCTCCCTCTGCCCCCATCCTCCTCCTCTGCCCCCGTCCTCCGCCTCTCCCCCGTCCCTGCAAGCGACGCCCTCCCCATCCTCCGCCTCTGCCCCGTCCTACCTCGAGCTGCTGCTGCTCCATCCCCGTCCCCTGCTGCTGCTCCACCCCCGACCTCGAGCTGCTGCTGCTCCATCCCCGACCTCGAGCTGCTGGCCTGCTGCTGCTCCATCCCCGACCTCGAGCTGCTGGCCGGCTGCTGCTCCATCCCCGACCTCGAGCTGCTGGCCTGCTGCTGCTCCATCCCCGAGCTGTCTTCACCGTCACCGGGCTGCAGTACAGGTATGATTCATTGCTCCTCTGGTTCTTCACTTCTTCTTCTTCTTTTCTTCCAGCCTAGAGTAGTGAGATGTAGAGATGGAAGGAGGTCTGATACTGAATTTTACACCTGATAGGCTGATACTGAATTTTGCAGGTCTGTAGGATGGCAGATGTAGAGATGGAAGGAGGAGGAGGGACAGCAGTACAGCGTAACCCACACAAGAGGAGCTCTGATGACATGGGATGGGAGTGGGGATTCATTCCAGAAGACAAGACGAAAGTGAAATGCATACTTTGTGGACATGAGAGCAGTGGAGGTGTCAATCGACTGAAGCATCATCTTGCTCACATTGGTACTGGTGTGGCGAAGTGCAAGAATGTCACCGAGGAAATCAAGGCAAAGTGCAAGGCAAATATTGAAGGAACCAATATGAAGAAGAAGGAGAAAGTAATGCAAGACAAAGGCAAATATGGTGTGTTGTGTCTTGTTTATTCCTGATGTTTATTCTAAGAAATGCTATTATAAAGTTAAGGTCCCTACTTTATTGCTCAAACTAACCTCTATTTTATTGATTTGCAGGAAGTCTTCAAGAAAATTCAGCTTGATAAGAAGAAAAGAGCAATATGAAGTTATTTTGCTCCACTATTTTGTCCAGGTATTGCTAGTTTTTTCCTAGAAATGCCAGTTTATTCTTGGTTTTTGTCCTTCCGTTGACTAAAGTCAATAACGCTTAAGCGGCGCTTAAGCTCGCCTAGAACGCCTAAGCTCTACATCCAAGGCCAGCGCCCCGCCTGCGCTTTACGCTTTTTTGAACCAGGGTAAGACCACATCTGGTCATATCTCAGCTCGAGCAAGTTGCTCAAAAACCATTGCGGGTAACAGAAACACAAAACAAAATTAGTAGTATAAATGTATAATGCAGCACGAGCAAGCAATCAAATGTGCGCCGTCTCATATTAATTGTCTTGAAGTTGGACACAAATGGATGTATCTATACATATTGTAGTGTTAGATACATCCACTTTTGTCCAACTAAAGACACTTAATATGAGACCGAGGGAGTAGTATAACCATCTAACTTGAAGTTACCACTAATTAAGTAAGGAATATTTAATCATGCCTGTCACCCAAAAGCCAAAAAAAAATGTGCACCTCAACATCCTGTAAGTGGCTACCGTTTATTCTGTTTTTGATAGCCCCTCTCTTTTTTATTTAGAGACTTGTCTTTGAGAACCATCTATTTTTGTATCTAGTGCATAATAGTACATGGCGTAAATAAGCTCCTTCTCAATCTGATGTATTTATGGTTGAATTTGCTATAGATATTTATGGTTGACTGTTCTAATGAGCTCTTTCCTGTGCAAGGCTGGTTCTTCTCCTCCATCATTTTTTGTTGTTTCTAATGTCCTATTGAATCTTCATACAGAGGCCAGCCACAAGTACAACTGCATCCCCCTTTACTCTCGATGGGGTTTCCATCGATCGCGATGCTGCCCCTCTCCTGGTGACCAGCCGGAGCACACCACATACCAGCCATGCTCGCCGAGGGCCAAGTGCATGGGCGGGGAGGACCAAGCCGACGCCACGGTGGTGCTCGGCTACGACCGGAGGGCTGATGCTGACGGCGTCCACCTGGAGCTGCTGCACCACTCCAGTTGACTTTGAGCCTGGATAGCAATCTCTTCCTATTCTGCACCGACCAAGACCCTTGGTACCTACCTACGCACACACATGCCCTATTAGATATCGATGTGACGCTTGCTGTTACAGCAGATACATGTCATAGTTTAGTGTAAATCCCTTGTTACTTGCTCTAGTCTGTTTGGTTTTTTTCTTGGTCTTATTTGTTCGCTACATTTCGACATCTAGTGTTTGTAGCTGTCCAGGAAACTTGGTGCTGATAAATAAATCATGTCTTCGTTTGTAGGGTATGTTTTATAGATTATTTGCTGATTGTACATCTTCAATTATTTTGCTCTGTTTTAGAATGACACATGGTTATTTAAATCATGCCTCGGTATGTGCTGTGCATTGCTACGAGTAGGAGAAACAGTCCGGCGAGTAATGCTATGTATATGCATCTGTTTATAATAACCCGCATCTGTTATGCTGCTTTGGGTTTCCAAGTTTAGAATTATCCACTGATATCACACAAATATCTACAACTGAAAACGTCGAGTAGTATAGAATATCATGTACTATTATCTGATTTAATATACACCATTGCAGCTGGAAATTCTCCATTCAAGGAAACCTGAACTCTTATTCCTGATATGTAATTATTTTGCTGGTATTATGCTTCATTCCTTGACAGGTGATAGCTACAGAAAAATAATATAAATATCAGGGGTACATAATTGGGTGTCATTCTCGTGCTTAGGCCATATCAACACGTGTTGATGAGTTTATTTCATTTTTTCTTTTTTGAATGTGTAAATCAAGTTTGAGTGCAGCATGATTGTACTGCCCAGCATTTCCGGTTAGCCAGAACTGTGGTAATTTTTTTTTCCAGCTGGCTAGGGAAATCCGTGATAGTAATTGCAAGTATGCATTGTTAGGCTTGTTCCTAATTCCGTAGAACAATTATAGGCTCAACATGTTGGGCGTTACAACAACTGGCAGTTTGGCAACTGCCTAAGATGACTTTGTTCCGTTGGGTGTTATGAACAATATATGATAAGTACTGATTATGCATGTCCATTCCTATCCTGTCCCTTGCTTGAATTTGCCTGTTCATGCCAATTTAGCTGAATCTGGTTATTTGAATGATGTAGGTCAGCCATTTGACTTTTCATGGCTTTGTCAGAACGAAATCGGATCTGGTGTTGGAGTATTCGAAGCTGGCATGGGAGTTTCACCGCGACTTGGAGAGTGCCTCGAGCTACTTTGACCGGGTGGCCTTATTTTTCCAGTACCGGAGCAATAATTGTAGCGACTCGCTCGAGTGTGCCTTGTGTTTAGCGAGCATTTTGTTTTCTGTCATTTTAAGTCGGTAGGGCAATATATGATGAGTTGACATTGAAGCGGCTCAGGTTCATGTTAATGAGTGTTCCTTTCTGCGTCGGGTGGACAACATTTGATGGTTCTTTTTCGCGTCGAGTGTTCATTAAACCGTGGTCTTACTGAGCTAGAATGGTTCAAAATTTTGCATGGGTTCTCATTCTATGGTACCATCATTCTTTTGTTATGGGATGCCAAGCTGTCTTCTTTAGGTGTATACTTGATGGACAACACCTTTTGCGGTTACTTCAGCAAAATGCACCTAATTATATGAATTGATATGGGTGCCATCATGCAACACGAGAAAGAATTTGGGAGCAAAATGATGTCTGACTCGGCAGGACTGAATCTAACTTTTCGACTGATTTTATTAGCTAATTGAGGAATCGGGAGTCTAGGAAACTAGGATCCAAGGCGTCATGCACAAAATAAGCACCCTACTACTGTGCCACAACGAGCTAGCACATGAAATGATAGTGCATTTAATGAACAGTCGTGAAAAACCGGTGAGGAAGTGGCAAAAACAAGATAAACGAGTGGGAGAACACCAAAAAGACAAACATAGTGGAAAATGCCAAAACCAAGTACTATACGCTAGATAAGTCAAGAAACCCTTAGGAAACATCGAGCACGGTAATTGGACGGGAAAACGGGTGGGAACATGCCATAATGGTGGGTTTTCCCGTCGAAAGCGAGACACCGCATGAAATGGGGCATACAACCGTATGTATCAATCGTCTCATCCTACACATGACTAGGATACAACACATGGAATCACGGTAGTATCCATCGTCTCGTCCTATCTAAAAAACAACCCAAGTAATCATGGGCAATATCAATTTTCCGTGCATAAAATAAGGACAACAACGTAGAAAAGTCCACATAAAGTGAAATGTTGTTTTCCCCGTTGGCTATGTAGAAGAAGGACCAACGACAACATGCGGCGACGAGATGACACGTGGAATAATAATGGGCGAGCTAAGAAAGGCACATGAATTGATAGGCAATGCATATAGACACAAGGCACAAAATGATATGTAAAACCCATATTTCAGCGACACATGTTACTTTCGAGGGGCTAACATTAGAAACCACCTTGTCATGAAAAACTTAGAGAATTTTGGGCGGAAAAAATCCAGCCATGGTTTGGTCTATGCCAACTCGCGGGCCCCTTTTGGGGACCTAGACGGCCCTTTTGGGGTAATTTTTTTTTACGATGGAGCTTAAAGTCTCTCCCGCACATTGTGAAGAACTTGTCGAAGGCCGCCATAAAGTCGTCCTTGACAACGTCCCAGCATGACTGCAGGAACTCCGCCGTGAAACCATCCGGTCCTGGCGCTTTCCCCTTGGGTAGCCGCCTAACCACCTCCCAAATCTCTTCAACTGTGAAGGGATCTTCCAGGCCTGCGAGGTCACTTGCATCCAACCCCAAAAAATCTAGGTCGAGCGAGAATTCGCGAGGCTCGGAAGTTCCCAGTAAACCCTGGAAATGGTTGAATGCTGCTTCCGCCATCGGGGCGTGCTCGGAAACCGCCACACCCTCTACCACGAGCTCCTGGATAGTGTTCTTGCGCCGTCGGTGGGCTGCATGTTGGTGAAAGAAGGCCGTGTTAGCATCACCCTCTGCTAGCCATGCAATCTTAGATCGTTGACGTGCCATTGTGCGATCCAATGAGGCGAGACCCAAGTGGGCTTGCTTGAGCTTGGCGCGCAGAGCGCGCTCCAGGTCGGAGAGTGGACGGGATTCCATCGCCACATCCAACCTGAGGACAACCTCCCGCGCTGTTAGAAGCTGCAGTTTAACACACCCTACCTTCTTGTCACTCCAACTCGTCAGATGACGGGCGGTACGTTTCATCTTGGCGTGGAGGCGGCGAAAGGGGTCAGGATCCCCCTCCACCGTGCCCCAAGCCGACTCCACCGTCTCGCGGAATCCCTCCAACTTGAGCCAGAAGTGCTCGAATTGGAATCGCTTCCTACCCCTAGCTGGGACGTGCAATCCAGGAGCAGGGGGGAGTGATCCGCCACAACCGAGGCCAGGCAACGTAGGGAGCACTCAGTGTGTAGCTCTTCCCAGTCAACCGAGCAAAACACCCTGTCAAGCTTAACAAGTGTGGGGGGGTTTCTCTCATTGGACCAGGTATAGCGCCGTCCATAGAGATAAACCTCCTTCAGCTCGCAGTCGCTCAGGAAGCGCCTCATCCTACCCATCATACGGCGGTGAAGGTTGCCGTTATTCTTATCCTCGTCCCGGTAAATCATATTGAAGTCACCACAGAGCATCCAGGGCCCTGGGCGAGCACCCCTAATGTTGCGCAGCTCCTCGAGGAAGGCAACCTTTGCTACCTCATCTTGAGGGCCATACACCCCCGTAAACCACCACGTCGGAACCCCACCCGCAGGCGAGACCCTCGCGGTCACGGAATTAACGTCCACGTGAAAACTGTCCAAAGTGACCTTAGACCCAACCCAGGCGAGGATGATTCCCCCCGTGTTCCAAGAGCAGGCAAGAAACAATAACCATCAAACTCGGTTCCCAGTGTTTCATAGATGATAGCAGGCGATACAATGACTAGCTTCGTCTCCTGAATACATGCGATCGAAGCGCCTGTTGAACGGGTAAGACATAGGACATTAGACCTACGCGCGCGGTCATTGAGACCTCGCGCATTTAGCACCAGCACCCTTGGTTCGTACGACATAAGGACTGCGTACACCCTGGGTTCCGCACCCTAGAGTCAAACCTCGACGAGGCGACCACCCTGACGCTCGGCCACCGTGGGGGCAGCTGCCCCTGAGAGTCGAGACCGTCCACCCGTAGAGCTCGCCGATAGCCTCCACCATCTCTTCCCCCAGTGGAGTCTGGAAGAGCGTGTGGTAGGCCTCCACTCTCTCAGTGGAAGGCGTCTCTTCCTCGCTGATCAGGCCTAGCTAACGCATCAGATTCCTCTGCGCCCTCTTCTCCGAATTGAACTCTCCAGGTTGTTTTGCTATTCGTGCACTCCGGCGTGGTTGGAAGTTCATCTCCACCAGCCTGGATCGCACCGCCGGCGTCTTCAGAAGCGCCTCAGAGCGGGCCTTGGCGGCGGCAAGGAACCCCCGATTGTTCTAGGGATCTCCTCATCCGGCAGCCGAACACCCTTCCGCATCCTTGAGAAGGCAACTGGCGGGGATGCAAAGCGCGATGCCGAGGGTGGATCAACCGCCTCCCCAGGTCTGACAGCACTAGGAGGTGTGGGGTCAGCCCGAATGGACTGGGGGATTCCTCAGGGTGTGAGATCGGGGCGTCATCCGAATCGGGCGAGCCCAGGATAGGGGAGAGCCCATTTGCTTCCGTGGCCCACTCCCAGTCCGACGGCCCGTTGTGGAAGCCCCCACTTGGCACCCAACGCTCAATGTCCACACCAGACTCTACGACGGCGTGTCGTGACTCGTCGCCCTGTGCGGTCTGTTCGTCCTGGCGCAGCTCCACAAGGGTGCGGCCCAACACCCTGATCACCCCATCCGCAACTGCGAGCCGCCCAAAGGCCCGGCCCGCCACGCCCGGCTCGTCCATCTCGTCCGGCCCAACAGCAGGCGCGTTAAGCAGCCTTTGGGCTTGATCCAAGTGCAGCTCGGAGCGGAGCCCCGCACCGTGCGCGATACGCACGCTACGAACGTCATCTGCGGGCATAACCTCCTGCGTCACCTCTTGGCCCACCACGATCCGGTCCAAGCCGTTGGAGGCATCCTTCGCGGCACCTTCCTCGCCCTGTCGCCTTCCTCCCTCGACAGAAAAGAGCGAGCAAAGTGCAGTCGCTGCCTGCGCTCCAAGTACGGGGACCGCACCCATGACCACCGAAAGCGCCTGGGGCGTTGGTCTTCCATCTGTAGCCGCGCCAGGCGTAGCAGGTCGACAGACCACATCCAGCCCGGCAGCAGCAGGAGCCACCCCACTCCCTGGTACGGCGACTGAAGAAACAGCCGGCGGGGTCCCTGCACTTTGGGCGAAAGCGCCGTCAGTCTCCCTGCGCGCTGCCGCAGCAGCAGCGCCATCTGCCACCCTACGCGCTTTGCGCCTGGCCTTGGCCCGCGCCCACTTTCTTTGGCGGCGCGTTAGGACGGCCGGCCCCACCACCACGCCGGAAGACAGCGTACGCGTGGCGGCCGCCTCGTGCGCCCCGATGGTGCCCTCCGACGACCGCGGCGCAGCACCCGACCTGTAATGGCGAGCAGCGCCACCCATGGACGTCGGGAAACATCTTTGTATGGAATTTTATAAAATGGGTGGAAAAACTGCGAAACGAGTAGAATGTGCTAGAAATCCCAGTGAACGGACAAAAAAAACCCCGCGAAGAGCCAATTTCAGCGGCTTCCCCGTGCCAGTTTGTTGGGTGATACCTAAGTTTTAAAGAAGATGCAAGGCTAGAGGCCGACGACATACAGTCTCAGTCACCGAACCATTTCATGAACAATTTCCTTTGATTGTTGTGGCTTTCTCATCGTATTTACTTTGCTGTACCAAGCTATATTCACTTAACTTTATGTGTTATATTATGAGCATTTTAATGTAGGTCTTGAGCTTGTCTTCCTTGATTCAAGGAGCGAAGGAAGAGGTACTGCCACCCACGTTCCACTCCCGAACACACTTGCATCATGTTTTGGTCATTTTAATACGAGGTAACTGATCCGGTGCATGCGATATTAAACGCCCACGCGACGTTAAGAAGACGTAGCAAATCACGGTGTGTAGCCACCTTCATGCATGAATTAACAACACATGGCAAAAGTGATGCACCCTAAAATGACATGTAGTCGCTGTCCTCGGGCACCAAACAAGGTCCCCTCTATCCTCTTTGTCTCCCGTGATTCCTCCCCCAAGTTCCCCGACATGGACGACGGTGCCGCCGTGAAGACGATGCCGGAGTTGCGGTTGCGTGCGCCAAGGGGATCAGGCCTCCGCCTCAGGTTTTCTGCTCACGGCTCCGCAGTAGCGGCAGTGCGCATCATGCCCTCGAGGCGCCGGACCTTGGCGTTTGCGCGCTCCAGCTCGGCTTGCGTGGCGGAAAACGACACCTTCACCCCGCTTGGCCTCCATGGTGACGGCGGATATCAATATAAGGCTTTTAATTAAACTTTGCTAGCTTTGATCATCATTGGAGGTTGTGAAGGAGGACAGACAACTATGGAGCTTGTTTCGCTTGGATACAAATAAGTCCAGGAGAAATTAATGGTTTTGACATGACGGAAAAAAAATTTAAATAGAAAAAAATCAGTTGAATTGAACAAGAAATGAAACAGAAAAGGCGAGGACCAACAAAGAGAAATAAAAAATAAAAAGCATGTGAAAAAAAATAAAAAACAGCCATGAGGCTTCATTCGGCAATGGTGAGGCGGGGCTTGTGTTCCGAGGGCGGAAGTGGCTATGTTCTGCCGAGCTAGCTAGCTATGTATGCTTCAAACCCAAGCCCCATGCATTATCATGCATGATATCATGCCGAAGAGTTTTCATTCGTTCCTTGCCAACAAAAGCAGTGTATGGAAGAGCTACCCATGCATGCATCGTCATGATAACACGGTGTCTAGTCATCGTGTGTTTCTTGCCGCCAAAACAATGCCGTCTCCATGCTGGTTGGCAAGACGGTGACGTCAAATAATGAGCGCCACCGCGGCGGTAGTACGCAGCGTAGGTAGGTGGAGACGTCGAGTAATGAGGGGCCGAAGCGCAGAAGTGGGGACTCGGCCCAGAACATAAGTGGGCTCTTCCGAAGTAAGAGTTAGGCGAACCGGGAAGAACCAGCCTAAGCTGGTGCCTAGAGCTAGGGGAACCGGATAAAACCAGCCTACATCTGGGCGAACCGGCGAGATTTTAGAATTCGCTAAGACGGGACGGAATTTGGCTTTTTTTTACCTAAATTTGGGTAGTTTTACGGTTTTTTGTGAGGTTGTGGCCGAAGAATCTTGGGCGCGCCTCGCTCGTGCCCAGGCGGATGCATGGGCCTCCGGTTCCCCTAGCTGGATCGTACTGTATGTATGGGCTTTGCTGGCGTGAGAGAAAAAATAAAGGCCTTCCTAAGCCGCGCTCGTGTTGACGTGTTGGTTGGGAAGGTGTGCGCTGGGGGAACGGCGCACGTACGCGTCGAGCCTGGTCCTGGCGCGTGACGCCACAAGAGTCTGGGTACGTATGTGTTCACACAATAAATCTGGTAGCCATCGCGTGTACACGCAGCTAGCACTAGTATGAAAAACATATATCGCTCTAAATTGAAGATCCCTCTAACCATCGTCATTTCACTTGCTCAATATAATAGTCTAATATATATATATATATATATATATATATATATATATATATATATATTATAATTCCTAGCAGCAAAGATCCTTCTAAATTAAAAAAAAATGAATAAGCTTCGTGATATGTCATTATATGTTACTTAGTATCCATAAAAAATAATAGACTTGAAATACAGCAAATATCTAAAAAAAATACACAAAAATGAGATATCTCCTCCGAAGATTCTTGGGTTTCGGGCCAAACGACGGGTGTTGTGGCCACATCCATGGCATAGTTTGTTGAATTGTGCCCATATTCTACACTAAGATGCATAATGAAACAATGAACAATATTGACGAACAAAGTTTTATTTTTCATTGAATAAAAATATCATTTTCCATTTTGGGAGTGTCAAAAAAGGGGTTTTTTTGTGAAGCACCTACCAAAAATATGTTACATAATTGTACAAAGTAAAATTCTAAATATATTATGTCATATTTGATCTACAAATAACAAATTTACTACCTCTCGATAGCTCAAAATACACTTCTTTCGAAAAAGACAAATTTGTGCCGATTCCGCTGGAACCGGGAAACATTTGAACTACAGGTGCCTCGTAGTTTGCTCATGATTTTTTGTAAAAATCATTTTTAAGTACACAAGTACCTATTTCAATAGAGATATACCAATATTTTATCAATATTCAACCCCTAGCTACGAACGGTCATGCCCGCCGTCTTGACTTTTTCCTAAAACCGGCTTAGAAAATTCCATAAAATTCAAAAAAAATCAAAATGATGCAATGCCTTCGCGTGGTGTCATTATATATGTACTAGTATCCACCAAAATAATAAACTTGGAATACGACAAGTGGGTTGAAAAGGTGTTAATAGAAATGAGCTATCTGGTACGAAGATTCTTGGGTTTCGGGCCAAACGACGGGTGTTATGGCCACACTCATGCCATAGTTTGTTGAAATGTGCCCATATTCTACACAAGCATGCATAATGGAACAACTAACAATGTTCACGAAGAAACTTTTATTTTTCATTGAATAAAAACATCATTTTCCATCTTCGGAGTGTAAAAAAGGTTTTTTGTGAAGCACCTACCAAAAATATGTTACACAATTGTACAAAGTAAAATTCTAAATATATTATGTCATATTTGATCTACAAATAACAAATTTACTACCTCTCGATAGCTCAAAATACACCTCTTTCGAAAAAGACAAATTTGTGCCGATTCCGCTGGAACCGGGAAACATTTGAACTACAGGTGCCTCGTAGTTTGCTCATGATTTTTTGTAAAAATCATTTTTAAGTACACAAGTACCTATTTCAATAGAGATATACAAAGATTTTATCAATATTCAATCCCTAGCTACGAACGGTCATGCCCGCCGTCTTGACTTTTTCCTAAAACCGGCTTAGAAAATTCCATAAAATTCAAAAAAAAAACCAAAATGATGCAAGGCCTTCGCGTGGTGTCATTATATATGTACTAGTATCCACCAAATATAATAAACTTGGAATACGACAAATGAGTTGAAAAATGTTCATAGAAATGAGCTATCTGCTACGAAGATTCTTGGGTTTCGGGCCAAACGACGGGTGTTATGGCCACACTCATGGCATAGTTTGTTGAAATGTGCCCATATTCTAGACAAGCATGCATAATGGAACAACTAACAATGTTCACGAAGAAACTTTTATTTTTCACTGAATAAAAACATCATTTTCCATCTTCGGAGTGTAAAAAAGGGGCTTTTTGTGAAGCACCTACCAAAAATATGTTACACAATTGTACAAAGTAAAATTCTAAATATATTATGTCATATTTGATATACAAACAACAAATTTACTACCTATAAATAGCTTTTAATACACCTCTTTTGAAAAAGACAAATTTCTGCCGATTCACCTGAAACCGGGCCAAATTTGAACTACAGGTACCTTGTAGTTTGCAAATGATTTTTTGTAAAAATCATTTTTAGATACACAACTACAGGTACCTTGTAGTTTGCTCATGATTTTTTGTAAAAATCATTTTTAGATACACAACTACCTATTTCAATAGAGATGTACCAATATTTTATCAATATTCAGCCCCTAGCTACGAACGGCCATGCCCGCCGTCTTGATTTTTTCCTAAAACGGACATAGAAAATTCTAGAAAATTCAACAAAAAATCAAAATGATGCAAGGCCTTCGCGTGGTGTCATTATATATGTACTAGTATCCACCAAAAATAATAAACTTGGAATACGACAAATGGTTTGAAAAGGTGTTCATAGAAATGAGCTATGTGCTACGAAGATTCTTGGGTTTCGGGCCAAACGACGGGTGTTATGGCCACACTCATGGCATAGTTTGTTGAAATGTGCCCATATTCTACACAAGCATGCATAATGGAACAACTAACAATGTTCATGAAGAAACTTTTATTTTTCATTGAATAAAAACATCATTTTCCATCTTCGGAGTGTTAAAAACGGGGTGTTTTTGTGAAGCACCTACCAAAAATATGTTACACAATTGTACAAAGTAAAATTCTAAATATATTATGTCATATTTTATATACAAATAACAAATTTACTACCTATAAATAGCTTTTAATACACCTCTTTTGAAAAAGACAAATTTCCGCCGATTCAGCTGAAACCGGGCCAAATTTGAACTACAGGTACCTTGTAGTTTGCTCATGATTTTTTGTAAAAATCATTTTTAGATACACAACTACCTATTTCAATAGAGATGTACTAATATTTTATCAATATTCATCCCCTAGCTACGAACGGTCATGCCCGCCGTCTTGACTTTTTCCTGAAACGGACATAGAAAATTCCAGAAAATTCAAAAAAATCAAAATGATGCAAGGCCTTCGCGTGGTGTCATTATATATGTACTAGTATCCAGCAAAAATAATAAACTTGGAATACGACAAATGGGTTGAAAAGGTGTTTATAGAAATGAGCTATCTCCTCCGAAGATTCTTGGGTTTCGGGCCAAACGACGGGTGTTATGGCCACACTCATGGCATAGTTTGTTGAAATGTGCCCATATTATACACAAGCATGCATAATGGAACAATTAACAATGGTCGCGAAGAGACTTTTATTTTTCATTGAATAAAAACATCATTTTCTATTTTCCGAGTGTCAAAAATGTGGCTTTTTGTGAAGCACCTACCAAAAATATGTGACATAAATGCACCAAATAAAATTATTAAGTTATTATACCACATCTAATGTTCAAATAACCAAATTAATACCTCTCATTAGCTTTAAACACACCTCTTTTGAAAAAGACAAATTCCTGCCGATTTAGCTGAAACCGGGCGAAATTTGAACTACAGGTACCTCATAGTTTGCTCATGATTTTTTGTAAAAATTATTTTTAGATACACAACTACCTATTTCAATAGAGATATACCAATATTTTATCAATATTGAACACCTAGCTACGAACGGTCATGCCCGGCGCTTTGACCCCAATATCGTATTTCAAATTCTTCTAAACTGACTATTAAAACAATATATGCTCATGAGCATGATTGTATTTTCATTTTGTAGAAAAAAATGGTTATAAATGGTATATAATGACAAGGAATAATTTTACTATTTTTTCAAACTTGATTCGGTCAATTTGGAAGTCACATTCAATTTCTAGAAATGAAAATAGAAAAAAAAAGGAAAACAAAACGCTCCCGGGCTAGCAGGTCAGCCCAGCTAGCAGGCTGATTTGCGGGCCGTTTTTCTCTACTACAAGCAAAACAAAACGCTCCCGCACTTCTTTCCTAGCCCGATTTCCGGCCCGTATCCATGTGCGGACCAGGCCAAGCATCGAAGGACATATTAGACAGACATGTTATTCGTAGAAGACAAAAACGATTCGGTGGCCTAGTGGCTTTGTCCGCGGTGGAGTTGTGGACGGCGCGGGTTCGAGCTCCCTCCAACGCATCATTTTTACGCCAATTATTGGCTTAAATGGAGACAAACACTGCGCCTTGGGATCTCGGGCCCGCTTGTCAGCCAGGAACATGTCATCAAAAATGACAACTAGACATGACACATAGCCTTGTTTGTCAGCCAGGAACATGTCATCAAAAATGACAACTAGACATGACACATAGGAAGAAGGACCCACATATTTGTTGTAGTCTCCATACTAGACATGACACGTAGAAAAAATGATGAAGTGGCTATGAAAAACGACAACTAGATCTGACATATGGGAAAAAATTGATGAAGTGGTCGTCGCACACAGATGACACGTTGGCAGAATTGATGGCGTGGCCATCCACTCAGATCAATAGATCATAACGACGATTTTAAATTCGTCGCATATTGCTAAAGATAAGGCCGTAGACCACATGCCTCCGTTTATGACGATTCTATTTTATACGAATACGACGTTCTTACTTAAATCGTCGTTATATTGTAGGGTTTTCGCTCCTCCAAACGGATTACAACGATCTAGTTCAAAATCGTCATAACTTTATGACGATTTCGTTCACCGTCATTACGAGAACGTCATGTATCAACACATTTCTTGTAGCGCATAGATGAAGCATAAACTATTTTACAAAAGCACCACACTATAAGAGGTCCGCAATAGCTCATGAAAAGACAAGCCATGTGATCTACAACATTCTAGAAGGTAGGAAATGTCTGATAGAGGCCAGGGAAGGTGACGCCGGCACTATGTACATGCAGGGAAGAAGCCGCCAGCCGATTTTGCAAGGAAAAGGCTATTTGGAGGGTTGAACTACAAATGTACGAGGTGGGAGCAAGTTGTGAAGCTAGATTTGATATTTCATGTTGAATCATATTGAACGGTCCAGATTGTCCTGAAATATGCAAATGTATTTTAGCTCTAGATATCCTCTCGTTATTCGACGTCAAGACAACTCACTCGGTAGATTGGTCAAGTTCAACTCCATGTGTTCTTCCCAGGTCTTTTTCAACTCCACACCCAATTTAAAGTCGCCACAAGAAAGGCCGACCACTGGCGTGCCATAACACGCCATAGCACCGCGGCATCGGAAATCTCCATGGCCATCGTTCTTGTCAAGCATCAGATAACACAACCAAGTATTAATTGTTTGCCATGATTGACGAGTAGAAAATGGTAGCGGTGCTTGCTCTTCCTTTTACACTTTTTTCGTCATTATCTATATTTTTTTCTTTTTTACTTTGCCTAGAGTTATAAAAAGGACTACCTGGTTTCTGATAATTAGAGAAGCGACTTTCTTTCATCAAACAAAAAGTGGTAACGTAAAAAAAAGATAGACGTACTAGAAAATATTTGAAAAAAAGGAATATCTAGCCGTGATTCGATATACAAGAAAACTTCAACAGATATAAATCTTTGTAAAAAAAACTAACGCCCAAGTAAACAAATAGTACCCGCAGATATTATGTAGAAAAATCATTTTGTCGGTTTTTATTTCACTTTAACAAACATGGAAAGGAGGCAACCCTAATTACTCTAAAAATATAACCGATCGAACTTGATAAAAATTAGGATCCAAATTAAAAGAAATTTACCTACCAAACGACGATGTCACACTAATACAATATAGGCAACGAATACTAATTAAGTTCTTTATTAGGTTCTTTGTAACTTTTGGGTCCCATCTATTATTATGTTCTTGGAGTAAAAAAAAGGTTTCTCTCGAACTTTGGTGATTTGTTTTTGTGACTATTATATGTGGAGGTTTCTTGTTTTTACATCACACTCTAGGTTTATTCTGCAAGGGAAAGGCATGTTATGAGTGCTCTTTTAAGATTTCATAGTTGTTTTCTCGAAATAGCTCTCATATTCAGTCGCCTCCTGATTTCTGATAGTTGAAATATGTAAAGATTGTGCATTACAATTTATATGCAAACCTACATTTTTATTTTATCGAATTAGGTTTTCTTTCTCGAGCAAAGTCATTGTAGGAACTTAACAACAAATAACTTATGAAACAACAAAAATGCTAGGATTCAATCCAAGGATCAAAGGGACGACATAACAAATAAGGCACTCAACAATAATATATAAATTTTTCACATACACAACTTTAACTGCGAGGGCTAAATTTATTATTACAATAATGTATAGAAAGAGGTACAATGCAACACAGACATGCTGATACGATAAAGGAGCTGATATACCCACATGCATTTCCGCTTCTATGCCGATATAGCTTTGGAGTGTGGGTACGGAACAGCTACGAGCTTCAATGCATTCTTTCTTCTTACGGTGATGCCAAATTTCTCGGACATGTCAAAAGATTCTGGAGTAGACCCGTCAGGAAGCTGCCAGTCAAAGTGGTAGAGAAGATTCGCGAGCGCAATGTCCATGGTCGTCGTACCAAACAATATCCCAGGGCATAGCCTTCGCCCGGCCCCGAAAGGGGTGAACTCGAAATTTGTCCCGTGGAAGTCGATGTTACTCTTGTCAAACCTCTCGGGCTTGAACTTAGTGGGATTGTCCCAGTATTTAGGATCCCGGCAAATTGCAAAGACGTTAACAAGTATGTTGGTGCCTTGGGGAATGTTATAGCCCATGACTTCACAGTCCTCTCTGGCCTGTCTTGGGATGAGAAAGGGAGCGGGAGCATGCAACCTGAGGGCCTCCTTGATGACCATGCGCAAGTAGTGGAGCTCGCCGAGATCGGCAGTCGTGATGACACCTCGATCTTTGCCCATCACTTGTCGGATCTCTAGTTGTGCCTTTGCCATAAGTTGAGGATTCCTGGAGAGCTCGGACATAGCCCACGAGAGTGTGGTTCCTGTGGTTTCCGTTGCAGCTCCAAATATGTCCTGTAGACAGTACGTATGATACATTATTTCTTGGATAAATGATTAATAAAAGATTTCATTAAAAAATAGAACTAGCTACAGGAAGTTGCAGAGAAGAAACATATGTATCTGCGAGACAAATTAACCATGAATCAAGAAAACTAAGTGGATGGATACTCACGAAGATGACGGCGGCGATAATCTCAGAGGTTAGAGGGAAGGCCAAGGAGTCCTATTTCTGCAGCCTGAGTAGCACGTCCAGTAGGTCCTCGTCATCGGTGCTGGTAAAGGCAGAGCCTCGCGCCGCCTTGCGCTCGTCGATGATGTCGCCGACGATGCGCTTGACACGTTCGCAGCGCGTCCTGGTGTTCAGCGCTACACGTTCGCTTAAAAGCCGCGCCTTCCGAAACGAGGTCTGCTCGCTACTGAGGTCACCCTCCGCTCGATCGATTCGCAACCCGTACGTACGCACTCTACTACGTCTTTCCTCTCGATCGCATGCATACGTGACTAGCGTTTTTTTTCTTCTTTTTTAGTTGCACCCCACGAGATGAAATCGAGCGATGCGCTTTGTTCCGATGGGCTGGGCTGCCTTCGGTCTTTTCTTTTCCACATACAAGGGCCGAAAAATAATCACAACAGCTAGCGTGCTAATTAAGGCAAACGCTACACATCATCTAATCGCTACCTCCGATCCATGTACGTACTACGTACGTAAATGAATTCTTCTCAAACAAAAAATAAATGAATACGTGCATGCTTCAAGTCTCACAAAAATAATACTAGCTAGTAGTACGTACGTGCTCATCTACTAGCTACCTGCATTGGCGAATCAAAACCAAAGGATCCATCATTTCCGCTACCTACTTAATTAATTACTACTACCATGCATGCATGTCTTCTCCTCCGCGGACCTGCTCCATTTAGCCTTACCGCAAAACATACTACTCGGATTTTCTTGTCCAATTTTCATGATAAATGATTATGCACTATATAGTTTTAAGACCAAACTATCAAGTCTTTCAACTTGATAACAATATCAATCGCATACAAAAGATTATAATGCATGTGAAATGCTAGTCATGCACACACGCACATGTTTATGAGTATGAGAATAAACATGTGTTCTTATTTTATTCCTAAAATGATAACTATTACGTGCATATCATGAAACAAGCTCGATCGAGATGATTTTGGTGGATTTTAATTTTAGTAATACACTGTTTCCGTCACCCTCTCCTGAGTGCACACGCCATTTAACACGCACACAAGAAAAAGTAATCCGTCTCCTAGCATAAAATCAGGAACCTAGTAACACTACATGACAATAAAACGACACATCAAATAATGAGTAATAATATTCTCCTAACATGAAACAAGGAAATTAGTAACACGAGAGACAAAATGGCATATGAAATGACTAGTTATAATGGCTTGTTAGCTTGTGTAAGATTACTCTACGTCAACCCGGTGCCCCCACGAGCCCAACTACCGCCAGATTGGGCCAAAAGGCCCAAAACATCGTCCAGCGAATCCAGGGCAAACCCAGCGGGCTGCAGGGGGGGGGGGGAGACTGGAACGTCAGATGAATAGAAAATGGCGCGAAAGGAACTCCCATGTATTTTTTTCGCTGCATGGACCCGCCCTGTCAGCGAGAGAGAGCTTTGCCCTCCTCGTCTCCCGCGCGCGTTAATGCCGTTGCCGTGTGGATTGGCCGCGTGGAGCAGCCGAATCGTTTGCACGGTGACGTAATGGCGCTGCACCGTCGCATCTACCTCGCCCATTCTCCCAAATAAAAACCCTATGTCGTCGCTCTCCTTCTCTGCTCGCCCAGATCCCCCTCTACTCTCTCAAGGCCACTTCTCCCCTAGCGATGGCGGCACATTTCCCCGAAGACGGCGCCGCTGCCAATGGCTTCGGGAGGCGGTGGCTGCGCGAGGAAGAGGCGAGCCTCCTGTAGGCGACGGGCTACTCGGTGCCCCTGGATATGCGCCTGTCCGACGACCGGAGGCTCAGCACGGGCGGGCTACTAGTGCCCCCCATCCCTAAAGGAGACGACTTCGTGGCCGCGATCCACGAGGAGCACGCCCGCCTGACGCCGACGCAGCGTGCCGAGCCGCGCTTCCACCCCGCCAACTATGGAGCGTGGGTGGTCTACTTCCAGGAGCGGCGCGATGATGAACTGGCGGCCTACGAGGGGCCAATTGCGCCGCCGCGCGGCAACTCCGATAGCCGCCGCTGTGGTGGGGCGTCTCGGGCCGACGCCATTCTCGCGCACATCGAGAACGACAATGTCCTTCGCCTGGAGTATCCCCACCCCCCGCCACGGGGCCCCTCGGCGCTGGACGGGTGGCCCATGGGCGACGAGAAGGATGGCGATAGAATTTTCGTCCTCCTCTTCGCAGTCTTCCGACACCGCGCGGACGCTGGGGCTGCGCCGGTGAAGACCGAACCCTCCTCTACTCTGCCTGCTCGCGCCCGAGGAATCGTCGTCGGCGAGCGCCGCGCTCCATCGCCGCCAAGGGGCCAGGTTCGTCTCTTCAAGCCGAAAAAGGAGGAGGACGACGAGCTAGAGCTCGACCTGGAGGCGGCCCTCGTCTGGTCCCGCAAGGACCACATCGCTGGCGAGGTGGCGAAACATCGGCACACCGTGGAGGAGTTTGCCCCCTCAGACGCGGCCGCGAGGAGAACGGCTTCATCGTGCTGGACGATGACGACGCCGTGCCAGGCCGAGCAACAACGGTGATCCCGGCCAGGGTTGCAGCTACGCCGTCCCGAAGAAGGAGCCGGCGAGCGATTCCGCCTAGTTTCGTAGTTTCATAAATTTTCGAATCCCCCCGTGTAAATCCGTCTATATTCGGCACTATGAATATAATTCACCTACATTTCGTCCAAATTTTGTTTGAATTTGTCAACTTGTAGTTAAATCTCGCCGTGTCGCCTGGGTACGCGGCTGGGAAGTGTCGCCCCAGGGCGAGAATAGAGCCGTATAGCCCCTAGAGGCGCTAGTTTGTGCGGAAAATTGGTCCGGGGGGCGAATGGCTGGAGATGCTCTGAGTAGCATAGATCCCAACCAAACGACACGCGGGAAATTTCGGAGCGAAACTTTTCGTTTTGGGCAGTGCCACACACCGCCACCAGCGAATGAGATGGCTAGAACCGGCCTTCCCACGGATAGAACCATCATGACACAATCTGAAACGCCCATCTCAATCCAACGCACACCGTGAGTTGTGAGTAGCACAGACCCCACCAAACGCACGCGGGGAATTTGGGAGCGAAATTTTTTCGTTTTGGGCCCGGCGGGAAAATTTGCGAGAAGGGTTCACTTTGGTCTTTGGCCCGCCCCACCGCTCCGCTTTCCCCTCCCAGTCCCAACCATTCCTTCCCCATCTAAAAAAAACCCCCAATTTCCTCTCCATACCTTTGCCGCACCGCCCGTCGCCAGTCGATTCTGGCCACCTCTGGCGACTCCCGACGCCGCAGACCACGTCCCCAGCACCATATGCTACTCCTCTCCGAATCCACGGCGTGGAACCAACAAATCGCCGCACAACCACAAAAACCTAGATCCGGAGCAGGAGCATGGCGGCGGCGGCGGCTGGGATTGGCAGAGCAAGGACGGGAGGGCTAGGAGGCCGTTGGCGGCGTTGCTGTTTCCCGCGCGCCTCCGCGGTCCAGGCCGGCGTCGAGAAGCTCTACTACGTCGCACTCTCTGCTCCAAGATCCCGATGCGGTCCACGAGGCTTCCCTTGGCACTCGTCTCCCGCAGCAGCACCTCCGCCGGCCGGCACCGGGGCGTGGACGTCAAGGATGAAGAGAAGAACTTGGTGCGAGTGAGCAGCTGGAGGCTAGAGGACGGCGACCCCTGCGACCGGGAGGACGTCTCCCGCTGCTGTATGTCCTGCTCTCTTCCCGACTTCCCCTGTTCTCCATAATATTGAATTGGTGTGTAGGGTTACGTCGCATCTTTTCTGTGACTCTTGGATGCGTTGGCGTAAATGAATAATCGTGGTTCGTCTTTTTTTTCGTTCGGCCACAAATATACTGCAGCTTGAGGGCGTCGTTTCTTTCTCCTAGCATTGCTTTAAAAAAAATTATTGGCTGACAAGCTTTGTAATAAATTCTGAGAAGGTAGCTTTGACAGCTAGTCCACTCTACTTTAGCTCAATAGTATGCAAAAACAACCAAAGATTAGGGAGTTGCGTCTTGAGAAATTTTAATGCAGCAGCAATCTAGGGAGTTTGCATTGGTAGGTTGAAATGTACCTGCTTGGACAACTTCTTGAGCTGTAAACAACACACAGTAACGATCAGAAGAACAATATGCACGTTGGAAGTTGTAGTTACAGCAGTTGTACTATTATCAACCTGGTTTTCCTATCCTCCTAGCTACTACCAACTTGAATTGCATATCCTCTATCTGCAAGACTTCCATTTGCTGACATTCACTCAAACTAACATATGCCTAACTAATGTTTGCTGGGACATAAAAAGGTTGAGATCGCCCAAACATAGGAGAAAACTGGAGCTGTGTGCTCAAGTGTTCTTACAGATAAAAGGTTAGTAGTCCCTTCTATCTAGAAGATTTGGGGACCTTGCTTAATATGTTGAGAATTACACATACTGAAAATACTCGGTTTCCTTTGATAGGAGGCCGGCAGGCGGCAGCAGCGAGTCGGCTGTCCGTGTGCCTTTGCTGTCCAGGCTGGCATCGAGAAGCTCGTCGAGTGCAGCCGAGCGTATTGGCCGCGCTTAGGTCCTGGGCCAACATAGGCACCATCGTCACTCAAGAAAAGCGATGTGCTCCACTAGGCTCTCTCGTCTCCCGCAGCAGCTTTTTCCCTAGACGGCTTTGGGACCGTGACGTGGTCGGGGACGACGAGAATAATGATGGATGGTCAGGTTGCTGGGGAGGCGCTGCTGGAGCTGAAGCTGTCCTTCAACGCCATAGCTTGGCGGCTGAGCAGCTGGAGACCAAAGTAAAACAACCTCTCCATCTACAACCATTGGATCGATTCATATGGGTACGGCTGAATTTCTTTCACTTTCTTGTGCATGCAGTATTTGGATGCTATTTCGGAGCAGTGCCTTTATAAAAAAATGTCTTCAGAGGCGTGCTACTTTAAGTAGAGAGCACACATACTGTAGGATGATCTTCGATATCATTGTAAGACCACATCTGGTCATATCTCAGCTCGAGCAAGTTGCTAAAAAACCATTGCGGGTAACAGAAACACAAAACAAAATTAGTAGTATAAATGTATAATGCAGCACGAGCAAGCAATCAAATGTGCGCCGTCTCATATTAATTGTCTTGAAGTTGGACACAAATGGATGTATCTATACATATTGTAGTGTTAGATACATCCACTTTTGTCCAACTAAAGACACTTAATATGAGACCGAGGGAGTAGTATAACCATCTAACTTGAAGTTACCACTAATTAAGTAAGGAATATTTAATCATGCCTGTCACCCAAAAGCCAAAAAAAAAAAGTGCACCTCAACATCCTGTAAGTGGCTACCGTTTATTCTGTTTTTGATAGCCCCTCTCTTTTTTATTTAGAGACTTGTCTTTGAGAACCATCTATTTTTGTATCTAGTGCATAATAGTACATGGCGTAAATAAGCTCCTTCTCAATCTGATGTATTTATGGTTGAATTTTCTATAGATGTATTTATGGTTGACTGTTCTAATGAGCTCTTTCCTGTGCAAGGCTGGTTCTTCTCCTCCATCATTTTTTGTTGTTTCTAATGTCCTATTGAATCTTCATACAGAGGCCAGCCACAAGTACAACTGCATCCCCCTTTACTCTCGATGGGGTTTCCATCGATCGCGATGCTGCCCCTCTCCTGGTGACCAGCCGGAGCACACCACATACCAGCCATGCTCGCCGAGGGCCAAGTGCATGGGCGGGGAGGACCAAGCCGACGCCACGGTGGTGCTCGGCTACGACCGGAGGGGCTGATGCTGACGGCGTCCACCTGGAGCTGCTGCACCACTCCAGTTGACTTTGAGCCTGGGATAGCAATCTCTTCCTATTCTGCACCGACCAAGACCCTTGGTACCTACCTACGCACACACATGCCCCTATTAGATATCGATGTGACGCTTGCTGTTACAGCAGATACATGTCATAGTTTAGTGTAAATCCCTTGTTACTTGCTCTAGTCTGTTTGGTTTTTTTTCTTGGTCTTATTTGTTCGCTACATTTCGACATCTAGTGTTTGTAGCTGTCCAGGAAACTTGGTGCTGATAAATAAATCATGTCTTCGTTTGTAGGGTATGTTTTATAGATTATTTGCTGATTGTACATCTTCAATTATTTTGCTCTGTTTTAGAATGACACATGGTTATTTAAATCATGCCTCGGTATGTGCTGTGCATTGCTACGAGTAGGAGAAACAGTCCGGCGAGTAATGCTATGTATATGCATCTGTTTATAATAACCCGCATCTGTTATGCTGCTTTGGGGTTTCCAAGTTTAGAATTATCCACTGATATCACACTAATATCTACAACTGAAAACGTCGAGTAGTATAGAATATCATGTACTATTATCTGATTTAATATACACCATTGCAGCTGGAAATTCTCCATTCAAGGAAACCTGAACTCTTATTCCTGATATGTAATTATTTTGCTGGTATTATGCTTCATTCCTTGACAGGTGTTAGCTACAGAAAAATAATATAAATATCAGGGGTACATAATTGGGTGTCATTCTCGTGCTTAGGCCATATCAACACGTGTTGATGAGTTTATTTCATTTTTTCTTTTTTGAATGTGTAAATCAAGTTTGAGTGCAGCATGCTTGTACTGCCCAGCATTTCCGGTTAGCCAGAACTGTGGTAATTTTTTTTTCCAGCTGGCTAGGGAAATCCGTGATAGTAATTGCAAGTATGCATTGTTAGGCTTGTTCCTAATTCCGTAGAACAATTATAGGCTCAACATGTTGGGCGTTACAACAACTGGCAGTTTGGCAACTGCCTAAGATGACTTTGTTCCGTTGGGTGTTATGAACAATATATGATCAGTACTGATTATGCATGTCCATTCCTATCCTGTCCCTTGCTTGAATTTGCCTGTTCATGCCAATTTAGCTGAATCTGGTTATTTGAATGATGTAGGTCAGCCATTTGACTTTTCATGGCTTTGTCAGAACGAAATCGGATCTGGTGTTGGAGTATTCGAAGCTGGCATGGGAGTTTCACCGCGACTTGGAGAGTGCCTCGAGCTACTTTGACCGGGTGGCCTTATTTTTCCAGTACCGGAGCAATAATTGTAGCGACTCGCTCGAGTGTGCCTTGTGTTTAGCGAGCATTTTTTTTGTCATTTTAAGTCGGTAGGGCAATATATGATGAGTTGACATTGAAGCGGCTCAGGTTCATGTTAATGAGTGTTCCTTTCTGCGTCAGGTGGACAACATTTGATGGTTCTTTTTCGCGTCGAGTGTTCATTAAACCGTGGTCTTACTGAGCTAGAATGGTTCAAAATTTTGCATGGGTTCTCATTCTATGGTACCATCATTCTTTTGTTATGGGATGCCAAGCTGTCTTCTTTAGGTGTATATACTTGATGGACAACACCTTTTGCGGTTACTTCAGCAAAATGCACCTAATTATATGAATTGATATGGGTGCCATCATGCAACACGAGAAAGAATTTGGGAGCAAAATGATGTCTGACTCGGCAGGACTGAATCTAACTTTTCGACTGATTTTATTAGCTAATTGAGGAATCGGGAGTCTAGGAAACTAGGATCCAAGGCGTCATGCACAAAATAAGCACCCTACTACTGCGCCACAACGAGCTAGCACATGAAATGATAGTGCATTTAATGAACAGTCGTGAAAAACCGGTGAGGAAGTGGCAAAAACAAGATAAACGAGTGGGAGAACACCAAAAAGCGGGTGGGAGCACGGTAATTGGACGGGAAAACGGGTGGGAACATGCCATAATGGTGGGTTTTCCCGTCGAAAGCGAGACACCGCATGAAATGGGGCATACAACCGTATGTATCAATCGTCTCATCCTACACATGACTAGGATACAACACATGGAATCACGGTAGTATCCATCGTCTCGTCCTATCTAAAAAACAACCCAAGTAATCATGGGCAATATCAATTTTCCGTGCATAAAATAAGGACAACAACGTAGAAAAAGTCCACATAAAGTGAAATGTTGTTTTCCCCGTTGGCTATGTAGAAGAAGGACCAACGACAACATGCGGCGACGAGATGACACGTGGAATAATAATGGGCGAGCTAAGAAAGGCACATGAATTGATAGGCAATGCATATAGACACAAGGCACAAAATGATATGTAAAACCCATATTTCAGCGACACATGTTACTTTCGAGGGGCTAACATTAGAAACCACCTTGTCATGAAAAACTTAGAGAATTTTGGGCGGAAAAAATCCAGCCATGGTTTGGTCTATGCCAACTCGCGGGCCCCTTTTGGGGTAATTTTTTTTTACGATGGAGCTTAAAGTCTCTCCCGCACATTGTGAAGAACTTGTCGAAGGCCGCCATAAAGTCGTCCTTGACAACGTCCCAGCATGACTGCAGGAACTCCGCCGTGAAACCATCCGGTCCTGGCGCTTTCCCCTTGGGTAGCCGCCTAACCACCTCCCAAATCTCTTCAACTGTGAAGGGATCTTCCAGGCCTGCGAGGTCACTTGCATCCAACCCCAAAAAATCTAGGTCGAGCGAGAATTCGTGAGGCTCGGAAGTTCCCAGTAAACCCTGGAAATGGTTGAATGCTGCTTCCGCCATCGGGGCGTGCTCGGAAACCGCCACACCCTCTACCACGAGCTCCTGGATAGTGTTCTTGCGCCGTCGGTGGGCTGCATGTTGGTGAAAGAAGGCCGTGTTAGCATCACCCTCTGCTAGCCATGCAATCTTAGATCGTTGACGTGCCATTGTGCGATCCAATGAGGCGAGACCCAAGTGGGCTTGCTTGAGCTTGGCGCGCAGAGCGCGCTCCAGGTCAGAGAGTGGACGGGATTCCATCGCCACATCCAACCTGAGGACAACCTCCCGCGCTGTTAGAAGCTGCAGTTTAACACATCCTACCTTCTTGTCACTCCAACTCGTCAGATGACGGGCGGTACGTTTCATCTTGGCGTGGAGGCGGCGAAAGGGGTCAGGATCCCCCTCCACCGTGCCCCAAGCCGACTCCACCGTCTCGCGGAATCCCTCCAACTTGAGCCAGAAGTGCTCGAATTGGAATCGCTTCCTACCCCCTAGCTGGGACGTGCAATCCAGGAGCAGGGGGGAGTGATCCGCCACAACCGAGGCCAGGCAACGTAGGGAGCACTCAGTGTGTAGCTCTTCCCAGTCAACCGAGCAAAACACCCTGTCAAACTTAACAAGTGTGGGGGGGGGGGGTTTCTCTCATTGGACCAGGTATAGCGCCGTCCATAGAGATAAACCTCCTTCAGCTCGCAGTCGCTCAGGAAGCGCCTCATCCTACCCATCATACGGCGGTGAAGGTTGCCGTTATTCTTATCCTCGTCCCGGTAAATCATATTGAAGTCACCACAGAGCATCCAGGGCCCTGGGCGAGCACCCCTAATGTTGCGCAGCTCCTCGAGGAAGGCAACCTTTGCTACCTCATCTTGAGGGCCATACACCCCCGTAAACCACCACGTCGGAACCCCACCCGCAGGCGAGACCCTCGCGGTCACGGAATTAACGTCCACGTGAAAACTGTCCAAAGTGACCTTAGACCCAACCCAGGCGAGGATGATTCCCCCCGTGTTCCAAGAGCAGGCAAGAAACAATAACCATCAAACTCGGTTCCCAGTGTTTCATAGATGATAGCAGGCGATACAATGACTAGCTTCGTCTCCTGAATACATGCGATCGAAGCGCCTGTTGAACGGGTAAGACATAAGACATTAGACCTACGCGCGCGGTCATTGAGACCTCGCGCATTTAGCACCAGCACCCTTGGTTCGTACGACATAAGGACTGCGTACACCCTGGGTTCCGCACCCTAGAGTCAAACCTCGACGAGGCGACCACCCTGACGCTCGGCCACCGTGGGGGAGCAGCTGCCCCTGAGAGTCGAGACCGTCCACCCGTAGAGCTCGCCGATAGCCTCCACCATCTCTTCCCCTAGTGGAGTCTGGAAGAGCGTGTGGTAGGCCTCCACTCTCTCAGTGGAAGGCGTCTCTTCCTCGCTGATCAGGCCTAGCTTACGCATCAGATCCCTCTGCGCCCTCTTCTCCGAATTGAACTCTCCAGGTTGTTTTGCTATTCGTGCACTCCGGCGTGGTTGGAAGTTCATCTCCACCAGCCTGGATCGCACCGCCGGCGTCTTCAGAAGCGCCTCAGAGCGGGCCTTGGCGGCGGCAAGGAACCCCCGATTGTTCTAGGGATCTCCTCATCCGGCAGCCGAACACCCTTCCGCATCCTTGAGAAGGCAACTGGCGGGGATGCAAAGCGCGATGCCGAGGGTGGATCAACCGCCTCCCCAGGTCTGACAGCACTAGGAGGTGTGGGGTCAGCCCGAATGGACTCGGGGGATTCCTCAGGGTGTGAGATTGGGGCGTCATCCGAATCGGGCGAGCCCAGGATAGGGGAGAGCCCATTTGCTTCCGTGGCCCACTCCCAGTCCGACGGCCCGTTGTGGAAGCCCCCACTTGGCACCCAACGCTCAATGTCCACACCAGACTCTACGACGGCGTGTCGTGACTCGTCGCCCTGTGCGGTCTGTTCGTCCTGGCGCAGCTCCACAAGGGTGCGGCCCAACACCCTGATCACCCCATCCGCAGCTGCGAGCCGCCCAAAGGCCCGGCCCGCCACGCCCGGCTCGTCCATCTCGTCCGGCCCAACAGCAGGCGCGTTAAGCAGCCTTTGGGCTTGATCCAAGTGCAGCTCGGAGCGGAGCCCCGCACCGTGCGCGATACGCACGCTACGAACGTCATCTGCGGGCATAACCTCCTGCGTCACCTCTTGGCCCACCACGATCCGGTCCAAGCCGTTGGAGGCATCCTTCGCGGCACCTTCCTTGCCCTGTCGCCTTCCTCCCTCGACAGAAAAGAGCGAGCAAAGTGCAGTCGCTGCCTGCGCTCCAAGTACGGGGACCGCACCCACGACCACCGAAAGCGCCTGGGGCGTTGGTCTTCCATCTGTAGCCGCGCCAGGCGTAGCAGGTCGACAGACCACATCCAGCCCGGCAACAGCAGGAGCCACCCCACTCCCTGGTACGGCGACTGAAGAAACAGCCGGCGGGGTCCCTGCACTTTGGGCGAAAGCGCCGTCAGTCTCCCTGCGCGCTGCCGCAGCAGCAGCGCCATCTGCCACCCTACGCGCTTTGCGCCTGGCCTTGGCCCGCGCCCACTTTCTTTGGCGGCGCGTCAGGACGGCCGGCCCCACCACCACGCCGGAAGACAGCGTACGCGTGGCGGCCGCCTCGTGCGCCCCGATGGTGCCCTCCGACGACCGCGGCGCAGCACCTGACCTGTAATGGCGAGCAGCACCACCCATGGACGTCGGGAAACATCTTTGTATGGAATTTTATAAAATGGGTGGAAAAACTGCGAAACGAGTAGAATGTGCTAGAAATCCCAGTGAACGGACAAAAAAAACCCCGCGAAGAGCCAATTTCAGCGGCTTCCCCGTGCCAGTTTGTTGGGTGATACCTAAGTTTTAAAGAAGATGCAGTCTCAGTCACCGAACCATTTCATGAACAATTTCCTTTGATTGTTGTGGCTTTCTCATCGTATTTACTTTGCTGTACCAAGCTATATTCACTTAACTTTATGTGTTATATTATGAGCATTTTAATGTAGGTCTTGAGCTTGTCTTCCTTGATTCAAGGAGCGAAGGAAGAGGTACTGCCACCCACGTTCCACTCCCGAACACACTTGCATCATGTTTTGGTCATTTTAATACGAGGTAACTGATCCGGTGCATGCGATATTAAACGCCCACGCGACGTTAAGAAGACGTAGCAAATCACGGTGTGTAGCCACCTTCATGCATGAATTAACAACACATGGCAAAAGTGATGCACCCTAAAATGACATGTAGTCGCTGTCCTCGGGCACCAAACAAGGTCCCCTCTATCCTCTTTGTCTCCCGTGATTCCTCCCCCAAGTTCCCCGACATGGACGACGGTGCTGCCGTGAAGACGATGCCGGAGTTGCGGTTGCGTGCGCCAAGGGGATCAGGCCTCCGCCTCAGGTTTGCTGCTTCACTCCGGCTCCGCAGTAGCGGCAGTGCGCATCATGCCCCTCGAGGCGCCGGACCTTGGCGTTTGCGCGCTCCAGCTCGGCTTGCATGGCGGAAAACGACACCTTCACCCCGCTTGGCCTCCATGGTGACGGCGGATATCAATATAAGGCTTTTAATTAAACTTTGCTAGCTTTGATCATCATTGGAGGTTGTGAAGGAGGACAGACAACTATGGAGCTTGTTTCGCTTGGATACAAATAAGTCCAGGAGAAATTAATGGTTTTGACATGACGGAAAAAAAATTTAAATAGAAAAAAATCAGTTGAATTGAACAAGAAATGAAACAGAAAAGGCGAGGACCAACAAAGAGAAATAAAAAAAATAAAAAGCATGTGAAAAAAAATAAAAAACAGCCATGAGGCTTCATTCGGCAATGGTGAGGCGGGGCTTGTGTTCCGAGGGCGGAAGTGGCTATGTTCTGCCGAGCTAAGCTAGCTATGTATGCTTCAAACCCAAGCCCCATGCATTATCATGCATGATATCATGCCGAAGAGTTTTCATTCGTTCCTTGCCAACAAAAGCAGTGTATGGAAGAGCTACCCATGCATGCATCGTCATGATAACACGGTGTCTAGTCATCGTGTGTTTCTTGCCGCCAAAACAATGCCGTCTCCATGCTGGTTGGCAAGACGGTGACGTCAAATAATGAGCGCCCCCGCGGCGGTAGTACGGAGCGTAGGTAGGTGGAGACGTCGAGTAATGAGGGGCCGAAGCGCAGAAGTGGGGACTCGGCCCAGAACATAAGTGGGCTCTTCCGAAGTAAGAGTTAGGCGAACCGGGAAGAACCAGCCTAAGCTGGTGCCTAGTGTTGGGAATATGCCCTAGAGGCAATCATGTATGATGTAATTCCCACTGTATTCATAAAGTTATTAAGTTGTCCTTGTTTTGAACATCTGATATATGTCATTGAATATGTGATTCGATTGTGGAACCATATATTCACGTTGTTCATACTAATTGTCCTTGGTCGTTAAGGTTGTGCTGGACACACATCCTAGACTAATGTGAATGTTGGCTGATGACACGGTTCCACTTGTCATGGGCATGGTGATGCCATTCCAACGTTCACGGACTTGGCTAAAGAGTTTAGCAAGTCGGACTGACCCACATTGAGATGCAACGATCAAGTCGTCATTTGCATGTCTCAATCAATGTAATCCTTAGACCTGAGGTTGTCGCACAATCCGAGTTGTGGATCACCGACTTAGGTTCTGTCAAACGTTGTTCTGTGACAAGGCAACTATAAAGGCAGAGTTCGGGTCGAATGAGAAGCAAGCTGCGTGATGTGGATAATCAAGATGGGATTTTGCCCCTCCGATTGGAGAGATATTCTCTGGGCCCTCTCGAGTGATATGATTCAGGAAGCATGGCCATGCGCGACTCAGTTAAGTGTTAACTGTGTCTATTGACTAAAGAGTTAGTCAGATGAATCACATATCACGGATCGAGAAGAGAGTTGAGCTATTTAAGGGATGACGATAAATCGCTATAGCTCGACATTCTTCATAATGGGACGGTGAGTGTGAAAATCAACAACCAAGTGGGTGAGTATTTTCAAAGTGCTAAGGGGGTCAGGCAAGGTGACCCATTGTCCCCTACATTGTTGAATTTGTTGGGTGAAGCACTCGCTAAAATGGTCCTGGAAGCCCAAAAAATGGTTTTCTTATAGGATTGGCTCCTGATTTGATTGAGAAAGGTGTGGCAATATTACAGTATGCAGATGATACGGTTTTATGTATTACTCATGACATGGCTAAAGCAATCAATCTGAAACTTTTGCTGTATATGTTTGAGATGATGTCTGGTCTAAAAATTAACTTCGACAAAAGTGAAGTGTTCCTTATTGGGGGAGATAATACTATTGCTGCTTTTTATTCGGATATGTTTAATTGCAAGGTTAGCCAACTCCCTATGAAGTATCTTGGGGTCCCAGTAACCTTCTCAAAGTTGAAAACGGTTGATTGGGACTTTCTAGATGCAAAATTGCTGAAAAAACTTGAGTGCTGGATCAGCAACTCTGCTTCCTCGGGGGGGGGGGGGGGGGAGGTTGACTTTAGTGGACTCTAGTTTGTCTGGTATCCCTTTATACTTCCTTTCCATGTTTCTCCTGAGCAAAACTTGCATTGATAAACTTGATAAGCACAGAAGAAGATTCTTCTGGGCTGGGAATAGTAAGAAGAAGAAGTACTGTATGGTTAAGTGGTCGAGGGTGTGTCAGTCTAAGAATAACGGGGGCCTGGGAATTAAAAACCTGCATAGACAAAATGTAAGTCTCCTTTGCAAGTGGTGGTGGAAGTTGGAGACACAAAATGGTCTTTGGCAGCAGATTGTTTCTGCTAAATACTTGAGAAATAAAACGGTGCCTACGATTAAACCGAGAGCATCGGATTCACCTTGTTGGAAAGGACTTATGAAAGTGAGGGAGTTTTATATGTTGGGGAGAAAAGTTGTTTTGAACAAAGGTAATCTTGTGAGATTTTGGCAAGACCCCTGGTTGGATGGTAATCCTTTGTCTATTTCTTATCCAGAGTTATTTGATACTTTCCATGGGCAGGAGTGGTATTTCCTTAGAACCAAAGAAAATAATTATGTGGTTCCGTTTCACCGTCGTATGCCTCCTGAGTTAGATAGACAATTGAAGCATATTGTGGATAGTGCAAAGAATTTGCAAATCTCTGATCAACCGCATTCACCGCCCGAGTCTATATCCCGTAGAATGATCCTGATCCAGGCCAATCTCTTACTGGGTTACCGCTGCAGATGCAAATCAATATCGTTAGAGAAAAGCAGAAAATTGGTTCATTCTTGTTTTTAGCGCATTTTCTACTGTCACCAAGTAGGGAGTACCTGTTCAGGGACTTAAAGATCGCATTTGGCCGGATTTCGTTTGTCATTTCAGTCTTTTTCGTGGAGTTCATCCCTCCATCTCGGGTTTTACCTATCCGGATCATCTCTGGGCCACCTCAGATGAATTGCTTGAGATCTCTAGCAGGAAACCCAAAGCTATTAAAGTTAATCTTGATGTGCTAAGAGCTAGTGCTTCCGATGATTCTTCAGCCGCTAATGTTCTGTCTAAATTTGGATTTCCACGAACACATCAAATTTCGAGCCCTCATGTCGAGCCTCCACGTGTTCCATCCATTGGACGTGAGCTCATTTTTGGTAGTTTTCATTTTCCTCTATCTAAGGAATTTACTACCTTCTCGAAAGAGCCGATCGTTTCCGCAAATTTCTTGGACAAATTTTGGGCTAGAATCCCCCCTATTACGCTTGAGCATATTGATGATTTAAGGCAGGCAAAATATTCGGAAGCGGAAATCATGGAATCTCTACACTTGCCTTGCTTACCTACGCGGGAAAAATGTTTTGAATTACTGGGCCGCTGCGCCATTTGCTCGCTATCATCCCATCTTACTAAACATTGTCCTGGGGTCTGCCCCAATTGCCAAATTCTGGGCTTCTCCTGCGTCGATTGCGAGGCCCCCCCTAATACTGCTCCCTGTGCGTTGGACGATTTTGGGCCTCTGAAGGATACCTCTCTTACTGGGCCACTAAGTTGCTGCTACAAATGCCTAGAACTTGGACATTTTAGGCGCAATTGCAAAAATAAGGTTAAGTGCTTGTCTTGCTTTGGTTGGGGCCACATGTCACGCAGCCCTCCACGCCTAGTTTTCAGAAGATACGCATCAATGCATATGCAGCGAGGCAGGATTTGGCGTGAGACTTTGGACTTTCTTCTCTTCACCTCTTTAATACACGCATGCAACGTCGAATCACTTGACTGCCTAATGCATATTGTGCAAGTAAGTACTACTATCTAGATCCGCGCATCTCCTTGATTCTAGTGTCGATACCATTATCATGGTTGGTTGATTATTATTTTGATTGAAACCATGTTCTCGTAAAGTGCTTTCAACAAGGAGACGGGAATCACTTGTGTGGATACTACGTCTGCGAGTTCGTTCGTCAGACGACCTGTCCCAAGGGCAGAGATTTCAACAAACTTCATGTACGTCAGCCGTCAATTTTTCTTATTACCATCTATTTTAGTTACTTAGTTTTATTAATATATATTGACCACTCTTCTTTATATTAGATCGAACGGCTTCGGGACGGTCTTCTACCAAGGGACCGCATACGAGCAATTCAGGAGAAAATTGCGGGCTTCTTAAATGCAGAGGTCCTAAATGTAAATGGAGAGTACTATAGCGACGCTTGAGAATGACTTTGATTTTGTAATTAATTCCATCGGTCATGTAATTAAATGGAGGTTCAACCGAAGGATCCGGCAGTTTAATGAACTCTCCATGGAGACATAGGATGGCCTTTAACACCCCAGAAAAATGTGTACTAATAGTCCATAAGGACCTCTTGTACTGCCCTCGCAACAACCTCATTTTCAAACCATGTCCAAGAACAAGTAAGAACATGGCAACCTTTTCTTCCACGGTAACATACACAGTGCCACGTAAACCCTTCCTTCCCTCCCCCGCATCTCCATCACGTTTACTTACCTCGTAACAAGCATAAAATGTGAAGGTCCAACTTCACATCAAGGCCCGATGACCATCTTGTTCCTGTTAAGAGGTACTATAGGCGGTGGTGATCCGGGGAAAGGAACGAATGCGAGGGTTTCTGGATTTCTTTGGAACTAAATAACCTCACATATGTAATATGGTTGGTGATATCCGAATGAAGTTGAACCCTTTGGTGCACATTCGTAATGGTGACATTCCTCAGAAATCCCTTCCGGGGTTATGAAGAATGTCGCCGTTATGGATGTGCACAAAAGCGTCTAATTTTTTTTCCGGATCTCACTATATTACATGTATGATTTTGTTTAATTTCAAAGATTTCCAGAAACCCTTCCTTCCCCCGCATCGCCATCACGTGTACTACCTCGTAGCAAGCACAAAATGTGAATGTCCAACTTCACATCAAGGCCCGATGACCATCTTGTGCCGTTTAAGAGGTACTGCAGGCGGTGGTGATCCGGGGAAAAGATGAAGATGAGGGTTTCGGTTGGAACTAAAGAACATCGCATATGTAATATTATTGTTAGTGAGATCAGAACTGAGTTGCACCATTTGGTGCATATACGTAATGGGGATATTTTTCATAGCCCCGGACGGGGCTATGCAGAATATCCCCATTATGTATGTGCACGAAATGGTTCAACTTTGTTCGGATCTCACAAACACATACGTATGTGATTTTGTTTAGTTTCAACGAAGTTCAGGTACCCTGGTCTTCATCCTTCTCTGCATCACCATCACGTATACTATATCGTAACAAGCACAAGATGTGAGAAGGGCCAATTTGATCATTTGTGTTTAACTTTCATCTTATTTATGTCATATTTCTGTATTTACTAAGTTAGAAACACTAAGGTATTTTACTTAATTAGGAATTTTTACTTAGTCCGGGTTTGTTTTTAGTTTATGTCTCTGTTGGACCCGACGGGCGATGTCCGGGACTAAGCCCCGCGACATGCGGCTTGGTGAGAAATCCAGGTGACGTGGTCGACCCGGATATTCTTTGGTGCCGATCACGTGGGCCATGGTCGGTGCAGAGAGAGTCGGCCCCTGAGGAGGTGGTACATCAGCGTATCAGGGAGGAGGACGAGCACGTCCGTCACTACATGTACTTGCTCGATAGGGAGTATAGCAGCGGTTGGTCGATTATTCAGAGGGTTCCTTACCACGTAAGCTATGACCCTGTGAGTGTTCCTTACCTATGGATGCGTAGTACCCGCGACTCAGCACCCCGCGGCTTAGGACCCGGTTGGAGTTAATTACTTTGAGAGATGTCATGAATATGTATAAGTGATATTAGTCGATCGTGATGTATTAGGGTTAAATAAAATGAACCCGAGCTATGTAACTCTTGGTGTGTATTGATACGTTTAAATATTTCAACAATGTTGATTTTATAATTGAAATGAGGATCTGGAACATATAGTTACTCTTTTTTCTAACTTGTTTAGTTATAAGTACCATTAGATATTATCTATAATCAATTTTGATGAAATGGATCTGGAACATATAGTTACTCTTTTTTCTAACTTAGGGAATTATACTTAGTGTAGCATCAAATTTTAACATAGGGAATTTTGTGTATTTGCAGAAAAGTATGGAGCCAAGAGACGAAGATGCGGAAAACTTGCTCGCGGGTTTAATCTGCGGGCCCGAGGGAGATATCGATGTGAGCCAGTGGATGAAAAACTCCGGTGAGGGAGATCCGGAGCTCACCCGAAGCCGACGGCTCCGGTGGAGCCGTAGAAATTACAAACACCGGCTCCGAGGTGCATATAGATATGTTAATTAATGAAGCATCCGTTGTCTATATACATGTATTAACAGTCTTTATATTTTTAGCCATCCGGTTCAAGCATATCAACCGGAAGAAAGACTAAACGAGGCGCAATAAAAAAGTTGAAAGATACAGAAAGATATAGGATCGAAACGATCGCAGCAGACGGCGCACCCGAGCTTCCCGCTGATGTTGCCCAAAAATTTGTGAAGCAATGCGGAGTGCTAGTTAGGGATCACATCTCGATCACTGTTCGAGAGTGGAATGAGCCAAAAGATCCGCAGAGACAAGGAATTTCATTTGTGAGCAAAACAGCGAAAGACCATATTTTCAAAAAGATCATGTGTAATTTCACCTTACCCTTGCCGGAGGTGGACGAGAATGAGGCGGATGAGAATGAGGAGGTAGATGGTGAAGCCGATGTTAATAAAAAGAAACTTGAGTTAGTGGAAAAGGTCAAGGCGTGGACTCTAAAAAAGATGGCCCAGCAATTCAGCAACTGGAAGAAAAGATTGAACCTTGACTTTATTAAGAAGAGCCAGACTCCGGATTTCACTCAAGGGTACGAGAAAATAAAACCCTTATGGGCAGATTTTGTGAAGTACAAGCTGTCAGATAATGCAAAGGAAAGGTCAAAGGCAAATCAGAAAAATGCCGTCAAAAAGGTATATCACCATATTATGGGGCAAGCTGGCTACAAGGGTTCCCTGCCCAAGTGGGAGAAATGGGAGAACGACCTGCTTGAGAAGGGGATCACTCCCGAGCCATTCATGTGGGTCGAGCGGACAAGGGCTTGGTTCTACGGGCATAGGGTCGAGTTGGACGCCGTAGGAAAAACAATCTATAACCTAAGGCATAAAGACAATCCTCTACCCATATAAGATCTTAGAAGCGCAATAAAGGATGTTAAAGAGGGGAGGTTCGTGCTAGATAGAGAAAACGACGAGCTCACACGCGCCCTCAAGAATAAGGAACACGTAGGGCGTACACGAGGCACAAAAGGAAATCCTCCGTGGAGTATTGGGTTTGAGGACATCAAAAAGAAATATCCTGATAGAAGCCGTCAACGGTAAAAGGACGCGGAGGCAGCTGAAGCAGCGAGTCAGGCAAACTAGAGGCGTCAACTTGAAGAACAGATGAAGCGGCAGCAGAAGGTAGCAATGAAGCAGCAGGAGCAAATTAACACACTTATCCAGCAGCTAGTGTCTACCGGCGTACCACACATGGTAGAAGGTGAAGTCGATGCTACCCGCGCCGCACATTCTCATCATCGGAAAAGCAGCGTTGCGTCCACGCAGCTCGAGGGTGATGATGCACCGCCGATGATGCACCTGGTGGATGATATCACGGAGATGACAACTTGTGAGATCCACGTGAAGGTCGTTAATATAACCATCAAGGCGGTGGTCGGTTATGTCTTACCAATTGGCAACGAACCAACTCACCATAGTCTTCCGGTTCCACGGGGCTACGCCGTTGTTGGGGTCGATGAAGTTGTCAATGGATTCGAGCGAGTGAAGCTTGAATTCCCTGAAGGTGAAGACGGAGAGGTGACTGAACTCGGAGAAGCCAAGAAGTTGACCGTTCTATGGATAAAGGAATGCATTGTGCTTCCAAATCAGCCGGTGAGGCCATCGACTCCTCACCATTCTCCAGCGCGGTCGTCTCTGCCGTGCATGCCGTCTCCAGCGCGGTCGCCTACGCCGTGCATTCCATCTCTAGCGCGGTCGCCTACGCCGCCACGTCAGCCTTCTCCGCCCAATAAGTTTCTGCCGAAACGTAAAAGATCACCCAAACGTCAACGGTCACCCCTCCCGAAGGTACCAAAGGAGTTACCCAAGTTACCTTACGATTATACTCCTGAGCAAACCCAGAAAATCGCAAGGGACGAATACGAGGCGTGGAAATCGAAGCCGATGGAGCCGACAAAGGCAGATTTCCCCGACACCGAAGAAAATGTAGAACGAGCGTGGAAAATGGTGAAGACTCTTCATCAACCTGAGCCGAGTCTATCATCTGACTATGACCGCTCTATTCTGAAGTCACACCAGGAAATGGTGCGGTCGACGAAGAGTAGTAGCGCAAGCGCGAAAAGCGGGAAATCAGTTGCCCAGCTCGGAAAGCAGAAAAAACAATCCATCTCCCTGCTCAAAGTGATTTCCAATACCCAGGTGGGGCCGAGCACTAATGCTGACGAGCAAATTGATCCGAAGTTTATAGAGTTGTACGGACCAGGGGCAGCTGCTGCGGGTTTGTCCATTGCTGAGTATATGCAAACAGTAGAGTAATTCCCCGCTTTTGAATGTGCATACAAATACAAGCACAGGAATCCTCTCGTCAAATCCGAGGAGGTAAAGAATCTACCAACCAAAATGCGAAGAGTGCATAATTGGTATATGGAAGACGCTCAGAAATCTCAGTACTGGATAGTGCTCGGAGTTAGAGACGAGCACAACAGGTATGAAGATGGACTGGTTCTGATTCAATTTTCCAAATTGTTTCAGTTATTCCAGCAGCAGGCCCTCGACAAATCTATCGTTAGTGCCTATTGTTTGTAAGTACTTGTTTCTCTAATTAAGTCTCTAGCTAGCTCACCTCGTTCATTACATATTCATATATATAGTGCACTAATTATGTTATAATTGCAGGATGAAGATTCTCGAATGCAAAAGAGGACAAATCTATGGTATTGGGTTCATTGACCCATATTTTGTTAATCATAAGACTCTTGAGCTATTTCCCAAGGATACAGAAGATAACCTTCTGAGGGCAATAAGGTTTCAACAACACCGACGGGAAATACTATTTCCTTACAACTTCGGGTGAGTGTTACTGTGTTGTACACATTCTGTTTTTCTTACTCGATGATCATCGTATAATCGATGAGTTCTGCGTGCGCAGCTTCCACTATATTCTGCTAATCTTCCAAGTTGACAAAGGAAAAGTACCGGTAATGGACCCAAAACATAAACCCCTAGCGATCTGGGCGGACATGCAGGAAATGATCCAGCGGTAATTTCAATCTTTATTAATTTTAATCTTTATATATGACACTATATCGACTACTTTGTTTCATTTTCGGATATCAAGTAATTACTAACTCTTTTTATTCTTTTTCTTTCCCGGGCAGCGTTTGGAAGAGGTTCACAAAAAATGCCAGGGATGAATGGAATTCAGAGCTTACATTTGATATTGTGCAAGTAAGTACTACTATCTAGATCCGCGCATCTCCTTGATTCTAGTGTCGATACCATTATCATGGCTGGTTGATTATTATTTTGATTGAAACCATGTTCTCGTAAAGTGCTTTCAACAAGGAGACGGGAATCACTTGTGTGGATACTACGTCTGCGAGTTCATTCGTCAGACGACCTGTCCCAAGGGCAGAGATTTCAACAAACTTCATGTACGTCAGTCGTCAATTTTTCTTATTACCATCTATTTTAGTTACTTAGTTTTATTAATATATATTGACCACTCTTCTTTATATTAGATCGAACGGCTCCGGGACGGTCTTCTACCAAGGGACCGCATACGAGCAATTCAGGAGAAAATTGCGGGCTTCTTAAATACAGAGGTCCTAAATGTAAATGGAGAGTACTATAGCGACGCTTGGGAATGACTTTGATTTTGTAATTCATTCCATCGGTCATGTAATATGCTCGATATACTTATCTTCTGTAATATAAGTGTTCCTTCTTTTGCTATATATATGTATTACTTATTCACTCGTGGGATCCGGGAGGTCCGGGGAGTGGCCACCGAGGCTCCTCTCTTCTCGTGGGATCCAGGAGGTCCGGGAAAGGGCCACCGGGCTCCTCTCTTCTCCTGGGATCCGGGAGGTCCGGGGTGGGGCCACCAAGGCTCCTTATCAGTGTATGGTGACAGGGGTATCGTACAATCGAATTGATCGCAAAACATAAAATAAAAAGGAAAACAATAAATAGAAAACTCTACCGCAGCAGAGAAAATGGCAAAAGTGCTGCCGGGACAGAGGAGGCATTCATCCCGGTTCGTGTTAAGAACCGGGACGAATGGCCCTGGCCAGATTCCATCGCACCTGCCACGTGGTCAGCCCCATGCATCCCGGGTCCTGGCACAACCGGGACCAATGGGAGAGCGACATTTGTCCCGGCTGCCCCATCCCGGTTGCACAACCGGGATAATGGGCTTTAGAAACCGGGACGAAAGCCCGTGTTTGTACCGGTGGATCTTGTTCAACTCCATGCGGAAGTTGCCACCCGCTGACGTGCCATCGGAAATCTTCATCACCATCGTCCTTGTCCAGCGTCAGGAAACCCGGCCAAGCATTAATTGTTAACCACGATTGACCATGATTCAATATACCAGGAAAACTTCAGCTGATATAAATCTTGGCAAAAAAAAAACCTAACGCCGGAGCGAGAACACTTTTCCCCACCCTAGGTTTTGAGAGTCGACTACAGCGCCTCCCCACCCCCGCCGGCGCGTTCCGCGTCTCCCACCGGCGGCGTTGCCGTTTGGTGTGGATTCGAGGGCGTTGCCTGGCATGTGAATAGTAGAGGTAGGATCTTTGTCGTCGTGCTTGTTGTTGCCGTTATGGCCTTCTTCCCTTCCCCCGGTTGGAGCTCCGCGACTCGCAGCGACGCGGAGGCCTGGTCTTCTTCCTTCTGCAGGTCTGGTCTATGGCGGACGATGCTTGCTGGAGAGGAGGATCGAAGCCGGTTCAATAACTTCGCTTGCCTTATCGGCCGCTCGGGAGATGCGAAGAAGAAGAGTATCTTCCCTCCTCTGCTTCACCATGGAGGTCAAGGAAGGAGGTCAAGATGCGGTTCTTCTCCGTCGTCGACTAAGTGGCTATCGCTGCAATTCGACGCAAATCAAGCGGGTGTGAAGCTCACCCCCGCCAATCATGGCCATTTGGGTGGCCATTCTACAGCAACCTCCAAGACGGAGGCCCTCTGCGCTCGTCGTCGGGGCTCGACGGCTCGCATCCACCAAGTGGTTTGTCCCCGGTGGTTGGGAGCTCGCCGGCGTCAAGTGCCTCGCCGGAAGGGAGAGCTCGAGCTCCTCAACGTGCTCCGATTTCGGCGGTTCTACCGCCTGGAGATCGCCAGCGATCTTTCGAGGAGAAACCAAGGACCGGATTGCTTTTCTATTTCTTTGTCCAGGGTGTGTTCTGTAATTCTGAGGCCTTATCTTCGAATATTAGGTCCATAGGGCAAGTTTCGTTAGGGCCTCAGTGCAATTTGTAATCTCCTCAAGTTAATGCAGCATCGGCACTTTGGTGCCACCCCTTGTTCAAAAAAAAAAAAAACCTAACGCTCGAGTAAACAAATAATACCCATGGATGTTACGTAGAAACAGCGGAAACCGTTTTTTCTTGCACTTTAACAACACATAGAACGTTGCAACCCCATTACTCTAAAAAAATAACCGATCAGAATAAGATCTAAATTAAACTAAATTTACCTACCGAGTCGCGATGCCACACTAGCTAGTAGTATAGTTTAGGCAATCGCATGCGACTGAAATTATATCGTATTTGCTAATCCTCAGGTGCCTGAGAATTGCTTATGTCTCGGTCGACCACCTCTACCGTTCATTTTGCATGCAGATTCGTGCATGTTCGGATCAAAAGAAATTACGAAAAAGGGCGCAAGGAGGTTTCGAACCAGCGAATTACCGAGTACCAAGCAAACGCATTTCCCTCTAGCTAGCTAGACAGCACTGCTAATATGTCTACGTCAAGTAAGCTGCCTATTTATCATATAACTAGAGCATTTAGAGTTGTTTATGGTTTTTTTTAGTTTTCTTTTGTATTTTTATTCTACCTCGTTTTAATATATTTTTTATATTTTTTCCTTCTATAAAAAATATATTTTCCGATTTGCAAATCCTGACATGTCTAGGATTTTATTTTATGTCCGATTAAACCTAGTCTGTTCGATCACGCGTCGAGATTCGTGTGTAGCAAGTTTTTTTTTGTTCAAAGACGCTAAATGAAAAAAAATTAGGCGGCATGGTTACTCGCTCTTGCGACGTAGTACCGTTGCCGGCCGTCACGCTCAACCAAATTGGTCAGCAAAGTTGAATTTTAGT